>JBBUKS010510718.1:0-13467 GCA_038050645.1 Hedychium gardnerianum | reverse complement strand
TTCAGAAATATTGTCCGCCGTACAGGGGAGGTGCTGTCCGATTTTCGTCGGATAAATACCCTCCCGGGGCGTGACAGTTACTATCCAAACTCTATCAATAGAGAGTTCATTTTATCATTTTCACACACATCTTCTCTACTCTCATTCTCAATTTTGTATTCTCTACATGTTTTCGACTCCAAGTCTCCATTTCTGTGCACTTTCGTCTCCAACTTTCAACTACAATGGAAGGAGGCCGTGGAGGTGGAGGTTCATCATCTCGATTTTGGAGGAGAAAGGAAATAGTGAATCCGCATGAGGACCCCAACATTCAATCCACCATTGATGAGACCGAGCATCTTCCGCTTCCGACACCCGAAATACAAGGAAGTATCGATGTAATTACTTCTAAGGTTCGGAAAATTCTTCCTATAAAATCTTCTATTTTCACTAAATATTTTGAGAATGTTACTCTTCCATCGAGAGAATTGCGTGCAAAATGTAAGCACTGCAATATTTCCTACAAATTCCAAGTTAGCGGTAGCTATGGGTAGTTGAAATGACACGTAGAAATGAAGCACCCGACGGAATATGGACTCGACCATTCTCAATCACAATTATCTAAATTTTCTTCAACTAGCAATAGTACTGATTCTGGTTTATTTTTATATTCTGATAATAAATTAAGATAGTCATTAGCTAATTTTTTTTTCTATAGAACATCTTTCTTTTAGTTTTGGATTTAAATGTACATTTGAAGATTTTTGTAAAGAATCTCTTAATTTATGTGCTAAACGTATTCCTAGGACTATACTTACTCGTACAATTAAAAAATTAGTAAAATAAGGAAAAAAAAATTAATTGATGAATTTAGTAAATTAAATAATAAAGTTTCCTTATGTTTTGATATTTGGAGTGATAATTGGCAAATACATTCATATATGGGTGTGACTTGTCATTGGATTGATAACTCTTAGAACCTTCAAAAAAAATTGTTAGCTTTTAGAGTTTTTGATAAATCACATACTGCTCATAACATTGCATAATTATTATATTTAATTTTAGAAGAATATAGATTAACTCATAAAATATTTTTAATATCATTAGATAATGCTAGTTATAATACCACTTATATAGCAGATCTAAAATTTGTTTGTCAACTTGTTATTGATGGTTTATTTTTTCATATTCGTTGTGTATGCCATGTTTTAAATTTATGTATTGAAGATGGATTAAAATTTTTAGAAAATCATATTAAACTAATTAGAACTGTAATTTCTTATTCATGGTCGCATCCATCTATAATAAAACAATGAGTTAGGTTTTATAAAACTAATGAAATGAGACCTAAAAAATGTCCACGTGATGTACCAGCACGTTGGAATTCAACATATCAATTATTATAAGATCATTTCAATATAAAGAATTATTATGTTCATTTTTTGCACAAAATACTAATACTAATATATATTTATTTTCACAATAATGAAATATTTGTATTAGTATTTGTGAAAATTTAAAAGTATTTAACGATGCAACCGAACAACTTTTCAGTGTTTATTATCCTACTGCTCATTTAGTTTTAATAATTTTTTCTAGTATTAATTTTAAATGAACATATTAATAATGAATCTTTATCTTCTTGTATATTAGTTATGAAAACTAAATGGGAAAAATATTTTTCTGTTATTTTAAAAAATTATTTAATTACATTTGCTTTAGATCCTAAATTTAAATTAAAAGATTTACAAAAAATGTTAACTTTATATTATAATGCTTTGATTTCATTTAAAGATTTTTCTTCTCCTGATCTAATTAATATTACATATAATGTTAGAATTTATTTATATAATATTTTTAATCAATATTATATAAAATATGAAATACAAATTAATTTTTCTGAAACACAACAAACTATTACTAGTGGTAATTTAAAACTTACAAAAACATAACTTTTATTAAAAGAACGGACGAAAAGTCTACGAGAATCCTCAAGTTCCACACAGAAACTTGAGAATTATTTTACGACTTCTTTTGATTTTAATGAAGCAGATAACGACAATTTCGACATTCTAAAGTGGTGGTCACAGAAGGCACAAAGCTTTCTCGTCATTTTCATGATTGCCAAAGAAATTTTAGTTTGTCTAGTGTCAACTGTTACTGTGGAGCAGACGTTCAGTGCTGGTGCCAACATATTAGATGAACAACGATCGACTTTATCTCTTGACTCATTGGAAGCCCAATCATTACTCGACGATTGGACCCAGAGCAGAGAAAAGAATCTAAGGAATGTAATTTTCAGATGATAAAATCAAAGATTTTGATAAGAAACAAATATAACGAGAACGGAAAATGGAAGTGAGTAGCAATATAACTTTTTAATATAAAAAGGTAAAAATATAAAAGAACTAAGTAAATTTTGATTTTCCTATATTATAAGGGGATACGTACGTAACTTAAATAAGTATAAATTCCTTGTTTAAATAAATTTAAATTTGATATTTGAATTTTTTTAATATTATATAATCTTAAATCGTAGTGAATCGTGGTGAATCGTGAATCAATAATTTTGAACCATGATTGTAACCATCTTAACTGATTAAGATTAAGGATCGATCCTCAAGAATCTTTTAAACCATCAAATCGTTAATTTTAAACCATGATGGGATCTATCCCTAACTTCATCAGCGATTCAAATTCCGTGGACATTTAAAAATACCCATAAGATTCAAAATTTTAAAACTGAGTCTGATCGTTTATCATCACACCCCGGAAAAAATTTAAACCTCTCATTGCTCCTTACATTATTAATTACAAAATGGTTATAAATAGATTTAACAAATCTGAGGGAGTTACTTGTGGTGATTAATATATAAGAAAATGTAAGGATTAATATGATTTTATATGTACGTATAATAATATTTATAAAGAGGACGTTGAAAGTCAGCCTTGGGAAAGGAAACGCTCGATCAGCTTCTCCCTCGATCGCAGAGTTGCTGCTGCGGTCGAATTTGCTGGCGATCCCCTTTCTTCCGTTGATCCATTCCCCTCCGATGCGTCTTGCGGATGGGGCTTTCCTTTTCTCTGTTCTACTCCTCGTGCTAGGTGCCCGCGTCCTCGGAGCCGTCGGATCCGTCGGCGTGGGCACCGATCTCCCTGATGCTGCAGTGGACCTCAACGTCTCCGATTTCGAGACCGTCCTCAGGGGTTCGCCGGCGAGCTTCGCGGTCGTCGAGTTCTTCGCTCATTGGTAACGCTGTTCCTTTTCTCGTGCCGCCTCGTTATTGGTTTCTCTCCTCTTGATCCGGAAGTGGAGATTTTTAGATCGTTTTAATCATTGAGGGTTTTGAGGAAAGAAACGGAGTCTATACTGATGTCTATTGGTTCATTCATTTTGGCACACATTTACTATTGGGTAAATTTTACTCGTCTACCTTGCCGTGACATGTTATTGAGCATCCTTGATAGGCGCGCAACCACAACCTGTAGTACAGTAGTAAATGCTCAGTCGTTAAACATTACAAGGGATTTAATGATGGGTGGGTCATTGCATTTGTAATTTGATAATTGGTTTGTCTTTATGCAAAAACGGGTTCTTAAGGAATTATTAAAAAAAATTAAGCCTATATTTTGTTGTTGTCATAGAACAGATTGAGCGTAAAAAGTAAAGGAGATAGAAATGTGAAGGGAGAGAAGTTATCAAGTGATGCCTTCACATTGTTCCCTGAATTGGAAAAAAATAGTAAACTTTCCTGTCAATTGTTTCTTTAGTTGTTTTTTTTTTTGACTCCATTCCATTTAAGTTATGTGTTCTTCATGCGATCCCCGCCTGTATATTTCGTTGGCATATAAAGAAAATATAATGCGCTAGATGTACCATTTGATCATTTCATATGTATTCTGACAGCAATATGTTTGCTGTTTCTATTGATGTGAACTCAAGATGAACAATTAGACCAGTGCTTCTTTGTTTTTTATATTTCCTTAATTGAATAGTTTAATGGCTCATTTTGAGCTTAAATGGACTGTTTTTCTTAAGTCAATCTTGGTTGCATGATACACTGGATACTTGTCTTATGTTTGTTTTTAGGTCATAGCTGATATAGGCTAGTATTTTTTACTTTGAAGTTTGTTTATTTGACATGCTTTAATTTGCTTTTTTGATTAAACAGGTGTCCTGCATGCAGAAACTATAAGGTATATGAAGTTCTAGCTCCCTGCTTTTCTTAAATCATCAACTTCAAAAATACTTTAACCATAATCATGCAGCTACATTATGAAAAAGTTGCAAGGATGTTCAATGGGCCAAATGCTGTGCATCCTGGAATTGTTTTGATGGCACGGGTTGATTGTGCGATGAAGGTAATTTTTCTCTAGCTTCCAAATAACTTTTTTGGTTCTATTTTTCTAGCCATAGAATATTCTAGTTCCTATAAGCTAGATTAGATGTATCAGTGGTTGCCTGAATTTCAGCACGAAATTATAGGATTTCGGTATCATTCTGCATCGACATTTGACACACTTCAAAGTGTGCTGAGACTCAAGATCAAATCAAATGAACCTTGCATGGTTACTGCCAAACATAAGCCTATAGCAATCATAAAATCAATCGAATAAATTTTTTGAAGCAACTCTTTCCACCTTGCTTGGTTACTGCCAAACATAAGCCAATAGCAATAAGAAAAATCAATTTGAATAAAAATTTTGAAGCGACAATTTACATAGATACAAGACTAATGATTGTGTGTTGTGCATTGAATGAGAACATTGGAGGCTCAATCACATAATGTATTAAGACTCAGATTAAATAATGCTCATAGGACATCTAGTATTGTTACTAGTTTCTTCACATATTCATAAATGTATCTCGGTAAATCATTAGAACTTGGAGTTAAGATTGACAAAATTGAAACTGGAACAAGCATGATCCATGTTGGTTACTCCAACTCTAGTGTCATTCCACTTTAATGTTGTTGGCGTTCACATTGGTTTCCCTCTCTTTTTTTTTCTATGGTATTTCAATTTTTTCTAAATTAGTTGCAGGTAGAGAATCTTTCTTTCGCAAATATTGGCAAAGACAAAGCCCTGCATTTGTGGGTACCATCAAAATTGTGTGAGCATGGTGATTAGTGGTTGGAACATTACTTGTGAGATTGATACCGATCAATATTTGACATGCTTATAAATTTCATCTGATGTTCATTACTTAGTTCCAACCACTTGTTTTACTATTTCTCTTCTTTAAATTCTTCGACAGAGTGGCAAGGCAAAAAAATATATATTAGGAGTGCAAATGAATTTTAATTTATTTCAATCAATTTAAATATGGTTGAAAATTGATTTTCTAAGTAGTGTAAACTAAGATCCCAACTTATAAAAGTCAAGAACTAGTCAAACCCAACTGATCAGGTTGACCTAGTTTTTTTTTTAATTTAATTTTCCTATTATTTCTCTATTGAATGAATTATATGGATTAATTGAAACATGGGATCTGTACCCAATCTGTACAGTTATTAATCTGAATATAACAATTTTGGATTTTATAACATATTGTAGAAGTAAGAGAAACTACAAGAAGAATAAGTAATACAAAAATTAAACTTAATGATTGAGAGAAATTATTCCAAACTATACTTGTGAAACTCAAAAAGTGAAGGAAATTTGTGCATCCCAAATATTGTCAACATGATTTCATCTTTTGAAATCATTTAAATTGAACCATACGCCATAGATCATTGATTCATAACATGATTTCAAATATTTGGATGTAGTGAGTTTGAAATTTTATTTTAGTTTCCATTCTCTTGTAAAGCTACCACCCAGACCATATATGCAACTTCTTAGGCATTTGCAGTAGGGGACGACATTGCATGTAGCATACGTGACCTTGTAAATGTGAGTTGGCTTCAATTTGGAGAACCAAGAGGTCTATCCGTCTGCATATGCAGTATTTATGGCTGTATATGTAGTCTATGTGGTCAGATATACAACATATAATGGATGCATATAAGTACGTCCAAAATATTGAAATTGTGATTCCATCCCATTCGGATTGAATCTAATCAAATAAAGATGATGATGTTTTCCCAAAGGATTAATTCTGGTAATGGTGACTCACTCTAACAAACTAAGATTTTGGTGTGGCAACTTGTTAGTGCTTATATATATACACACACAAGAATGTTATTCTACTTACCTTGTGTGCACCATAAGGAAGTTTTTTTCTTTAATTTTTTTTAGAACTTGGGATTTAGAATTTAGGGTTTAGTCTAGGGTTTAGGTTATAGTATCTAAGCTAAAGAAAATAAAAAAAATTACATATGGTACACACAAGGTGAGCACCATAAGGTAAGTAGGGTATCGTCCCTCTATATATATATATATATATATCATGTTTTTTGCATTGTATGATGACACATATTTGTTCATATGAAATTACTGATGAAATATAGCATGATAAGTTTACTTTGTTATATATATGTCAAATGTCATTATCATTTGAGTAACATAATGATGTGTAAAACTTCCTTATCTTGCTTGAGCTACTTGACCTCATGCTTTATGGATGATGTCATGGCAATTTGTTCTAGAACTGTTATCTAAAATGAGCCAACTGGTGCAGAAGGCGGTGAACCTTTAAATATGTAAAACTCAAAATATACAGCAAGAAAATTGAGGAAATAGTTAGTATGAGAATATTTTTAATAGCAAAATTTGATGGATCCTATGGCTACTAGGCCAGGAAGGATTATCTGAACTAAGTTTTGAGTTAATTGCCTAGATTGCTTATCAATAAAAATGCTAATTGTCTAACGTCAGAACCATGGAAAAGGGTTTTTATTTCAATTGTTCACTTGATATAATTATTATTGCTGCTTCTTTTCTGTTTAACAAACTGTGTTTTGAGGAACTTAGTCAGTCGTGCCTTTTTCATACTTTCTCTTTGACAGCACAGATAAATGCAAATCTTTGTGGTAGATTTTCAGTTGGTTTCTATCCCATGCTATTGTGGGGTCCTCCGGCTAAATTTGTGTCTGGTAGATGGGCTCCTAAACAAGAAAATAGTGAATTACAATTGATTGACGATGGAAGGACAGCAGATCAGTTACTCAATTGGATAAACAAAAAACTTGGCAGGCAAGTTGTTGGTTCTCTAAATTATTTGTTTAGTTTTTGTATTGCTAATTATTATCATCTATTCAATCAAAGTGCTTGTACTTGAAACTAATTTTATGACTCATCATTAACTTCTAAGTGTATCCTTAACTTTTATATGCACTTTCGATTTTTTTATATAGGTACAAGTTGTTGAAATTTTACTAATTTACCAAGATAGCTACTCCTTTATGGAGGATTATTCTGCTGAACTTGATGGTGTATTAATAATTTTCTGTTCCTATTTAAACTCAATTAGCAAGGCCGTGTATCCTATTAATAGTTGGAGATATCTTGGGAACCGGTTAGTGGTCCTAAATCTAATATAAGTGGCATGTTTCTCTTTAGCCATGTGAGGGACTATACCTATTTCAAAATTTTGGTTTTCGATGATGGAAGTTCAAAGTGTCTTGGAGCTCATTTAATCAACTCAGTGTCTTAGTTTGTTTCCATGAAAGAATCTGGATATATTTCCCTAAATGTTTGATGTTTGTCTTGTCCAATTAAGGACTTAAAATGTGGACTTTGTCATGGAGGTGTTCAGGAGTCATCTGGCGTATAAAAAAAGATTAGGTTGTTGCCTATAGGGTGATGGAAGATAATTAATGAAGGTGCGATGAATCATGATTGATTAAGGCAATTTACTTCCTAATTCATACTAATAAAGCAGTTAGTCAGATCTGTTAGGGTAATTAGTTGATAATGTCATAAATTAGAATGCTGCACATAGAGATCCACTAGTTGGCTTGGCGGTTAGCTTTTTTTAAGGGGAAGTAAGGTGAAGTGCCTAGCACTTGTGGTTTACCTTTAGACTTGATGTTGACTGTTCATGTTTATGAAGGTGGGATTTCTTTGATCTTAGATAAGTCAAGCAACCTATTGATATGTGAGATTCCTGGTATTTGCTCAGATTCAAATGCCTTCACAAGGAAATGGTGAAATGCTGTTGAGGAAGACAAGCTAACTCTTTAATAATCAAGGTTCCCATTATTCTTTGTCTAAGTTCAAGTTGTTTGACAAGGAAATGTTTTTGAGACATATTTATCAAATGAAAACTCCTTAAATTATTCTCTCTCTCTCTCTAGCATAGGTTTGATATTGCATATGAATCTACTTTGTGACGCTTGATGATAATTTTTTCTCACCAACCAAAATCAACATTTGGAACTATATTATTCTCTTATGAAGGTAGGTGTGTCTGGTTCATGGAAAATTTTCTGCTTTCAGTTTTCTATTTCCAGAAAAGAAAGTTAAAATAGACTGTTTTCATCATCTTTTTGACATCCTTGTATAACAAAATTTATTTCTTGCTTGAACTTTCCCTAAAATAAGACAGAATTATGAAAACGGTTGGAAAATGAAAGTTCAAAAAATGAAGACATGAAACAATTGGAAAATGAAAACACAAGATACTCTTTTTGTCTTACTCTGAGGGTGGGTTTAGTTCATTTGATCGTATCATTATAACTTGTCGTATGATTACTATAAATACTGGAGTGATCTCATTGACTGGTGACACTTCTGTTCTGTGCAGCTCATTCAACTTTGTTGATGGCAGATATGAAAATGAAAACACAGTTTCCAAGAATGCCTCGGATCCTGAACAGGTGTTCACATCTCATTTGCTCTAGATTATTATGTTAATTTCACATCTAATTTGCTCTAGATTATTATGTTAATTTCACATCTCATTTGCTCTAGATTATTATGTTAGCCTGGCCTGTTTGTCCTTGATACTTTCCTTATTTCTGATTATTGCCTTTAGACCTTGCTCTATATTTTGGCAGATTGCTCGTGCTATTTATGATGTTGAGGAAGCTACAGCATTAGCTATTGAGATAGTCATAGAAAATAAGGTTGAGCCTGTTTTCTGCCTACATTTGGAATCATTTCCAATAAAAACTTTCAAAAGTGATTCATCCATGTGTGCATCATGCAGATGATCAAGTCAAGTACTCAAGCACCAATCATAAAATTTCTCCAGCTTTTGGTGGCACATCATCCTTCAAAAAGGTTAACAACTCAACTTTTTGATAAATTGAAGATATTTGCTAGTTTCCTAATATTATAATTGACTTTGCTTTAGGTGTCGAAGAGGAATTGCTGACCTACTTATAAGCTTTGATGATATGTGGCCTTCAGGTCCACTTTCAGAAGAAACACATATGCTGCAAGAACATGACATACTGAAATCCTATCCAATTTGTGGCAAGGAAGTTCCTCGTCGATATTGGGTGGGTAAATTGCTATTTTTGGATACGTATATTTTTTAAGGATAACAAAGAAAACAACATATTTTTTATTGGATACCAGTAATTTTAGAATGTCTTTAGTATAAAAATTCAAACCACATTTTCACTCAGAGCCCAAGCTTGTCAAAGCTAGTACTTTTTGACTAAGTTTATCATGTCATGTATCCGAGTCCAATGGCAGTTGGCATAGTTGACCCCGATTAGTTAAAACTAACATCAGTGGCTGTTGTTAGTATGTCATTTAGTACTTTATGAAGTTAGTGTTCTGCACTGATTAATCGTTCCTATAAAACAGATGAGTTCTTAAGCTTGCTAATGGCAGACAGACCTGTCTTATTGTGAATTTACATATCAATGAGATGGATCATTTTAGGAGATGGCAAATTTGATGTTGTTATTTGTACTAGAAAAGAATTGTGTGCACAAACAGGTCATATTATATAGTCCCAAATAGGTACATCATAGTTAGAAGATTCTCTCTCTAATCTCTGTACATTTGTCAGATATTTTGTCGAGGGAGTAAAGATCATTCAAGAGGCTTCAGGTACTTGAAACTTCTAACTTTATCCTTGTTTCATTATCATACTATTTATTTTTCTATACACATTCCCATTTTTATATAGGGATGTAAACGAGTTTAGCTAAATTGAGCCGAGCTTGACTGTGTTCAAGTTTGTTCATTTACTTATGAGGAGCTTGTTAATCAAAATTCTTATTGAGCTCAAGCTGAATTCTAGCCTTTTGTCAAGCTCAACTAGAGATGCTATTGTCCACATAATTTAATTAAAATATTTCATAATCAGCAGTGATTGCATCTACCCATAACTAATAACATGATCTTATCTTTATTAGTTCATTATCAGCAACGAAAATTTCCATGAACGCCCAAAAATTTTTTAGGTTACAATTGTCTTTCAGAAACAAGGCAGTGAGTTTTTTTACTAACATTTTTAATCATGTCGCAACAGCTGTGGCCTATGGGTTTTATTCCACTCCCTGTCTGTTCGAGTAGCAGACGGAGAAAGCCAATTGGTTTTTACTGCAATACACGACTTCATCCAAAACTTCTTTGTTTGTGATGTTTGTCGTAGGCATTTTTCTGAGATGGCTTCGCGGTACTTGAATATTCATGTGTTTTTTCTTCACATCTATCTTAACAATATCTGACATGGGACAGTTTGCAGTGTTTCAGCACCCTTCAACACCACTCGCGACCTGAGCATTTGGCTATGGAAAGCACATAACGAAGTCAACGAGCGACTCATGATGGACCCAAGCTCTTCCAAAATAATATGGCCGCCAAATCAGCTCTGTCCATCATGTTACACTTCTTCAAGCATGAAAAATAGCAGCAACAAGAAAATAAACTGGAACGAGGATGAGGTGTTTAAATTTCTGGTGAAATATTACGGGAAGATGCTCGTATCATCTTACAAAGACTCAACTCTGAGTCAAAACAAGGATGATGATGAGTTGAATGACACTGCAGCCTCAAGCAATGCAGCTGCAGTACCCATCGGAGCTGCACTGGCGATTGCTCTCGCCAGTTGCACATTTGGAGCCTTGGCTTGCTTCTGGAGAGCCAAGCAGAAGAAAAAGAAGTATTTTCACCAACTTCGTTCTTTTAAAGAAGTATGATACTTAGGATGCAAATCATATCATTCCATCTAATGTTTTATTATTTTGGCTGGAAAAGATGATTTTTTTTCTTCTTCTCACCTTTGTAATGCTTTTAGTACTAGGAAAAGTTGGGAAGAGATGCATGAAATTATCAATGTACAGAGAAAAGGGTTAGAAAGTGATTAGGAATACTTTGTTACTCGATATCTGATGCGATTGCATTTATTTGAATAACTGCAGCTGCAAAGAGTTTTGCATTTGCAAATAAGATACTTGGATATGTGGTTTGATAGCGATGTAAGCAGGTAAACATAAAAGTGGAGATCATTCAACTTCCCCAATGTAAAAACAAGAAGGGCACGGTACAATAATAAGAGATAGATAGGATAAGTTTTCATGTAACTAGCATTTGAATTTCTCGTAAGGTATATCATACACTTGTGGTGTTTGAATTATTCGTGATGTTAGATCGTCCGTTAGGATTTTATCTGCACTTATTGGATTTATTTTGATAAATGATAAATTTTGGTTGGATCAGATGATGTGGTAAAAAGAAATAAATAAAAAAAAAATCAAAGTTAACGAGAACAAGATTTGCAAGAGATAGTGGAGGATGTTGGGTATTGTTTTGTTTTGTCGTGGGAGTTCAATGAAGAATGGGCATGGAATTGAATGGATGGCAGCTCGAGAAGTAATGAGATTTTATTGAACAAAGCGAAGCAACACGCTCCTTCTTTATTCAATAAAGATGCCCTCCCTCTAAATTATCTTGGGACTATACATTTGTATTTTTTTTTCAAAAAAAAACCCTTATTTTCAAGTGATATTGATGAAAGAATTAAAGATCAATCCAATAAGATCACTAACTGGCTTATTAGTTTATTCCTTTCAACTAACTTTATTCAATATGCTTGATGGTCTATTCTAGTCTTTATCTGAATTATTATTTTTTTAAATCTTAACCTTTATTATCATTAATAATATTATTATTCGACTTGAAAGTGGAGTAAAGAAAACGTGATGGCCCTCAAAAGGCAAACCCATGGAAGCCTCGTGTTCCGGAGTCTCGAGTTAATTAACTACCCGGCAATGCAAACATCATAATAAATAAAAATTTAATTTAAATAAACAACTTATGAAACGCGTCTTCTTTTGTAGCAAAGAGACAAAGGCAAAAGTTTATTTTATATATATATATATATATATATATATATATATATAATTTTTTTTAATAATTTTTTGAACTTAATATTATAATCTAAATTCTAAAAAAATTAAGTCCTAAATTCTTAATCTTTTGTTTTAAAAAAATAATAAAATAATATATATTTTATACACACGGGAGACGAATAGGATAATATTTCTAATATATATATCGAGGAATGTTATCTTGCTTACCTTTCATGCGTACCTCCGTGTACACCATGTGTAATTTTTTTTTATATATATTTTAAATTTTTTTTAGCTTGAATACTATAATCCAAATCTTAAAGACTAAATCCCAAATTCTTAACCTGTGTTCTAAAAAAATAAAAATAAAAAATTTATAGCATACGAGAAGGTGAGCAGAATACTATTTCTATTATATATATATAATAATATTATTCTGCTCACTTTCCATGTGCACCTCTATATGCACCTAAAATTTTTTTGGTTATTTTTTTTTAACTTAAGCACTATAACCTAACTCCTAAAATCTAAAGATAAAATTTGACTGACTTAACCCCGGAGCCAAAAAAAATTAAATAAAAAGAAAAAAATAAAAATTTCTGTATCGCAAGGTGCGCACACCCGCTCACCTTATGTGCACCTATTTTTTTTTTTTTTAATTTGAACACTATAATCTAAACCCTAAATTTTAAAAGCAAAATCTTAAACGACGTAACTTGAACTAAAAAAAATAAAAAAAGTTGCTCACCTCCCGTGCACACCATGTGTAATTTTTTTTTAGTTTTTTTTTATTTCTTTAGCCTGAATATTATAACTCAAATCCTAAACCCTAAAGACTAAACCTAAAATTCTTAACTCTTTGCTATTAAAAAAATAAATTTATACTTAGTGTACACGGGTGCATATCGGAAGGTGAGCAAGATAACATATTTATATATATATATATATCCCACGTATCTCTCCTTGTGCGATGATACGAGACTGAGTAATCAAGGCGCTTGAAAGTGATTTGAACATCCCAAAGTGAATGCTCGTAGCATATCACTCCTCTATTTTTTTTAATCTTAAATTCTTTAAATCCTAAATTTTAAATATTATATCCTAAATACCGCACACCTCATGAGCATTTAAATTTTTTATTTTTTTTTAACTTGAATACTATAATTCAATCCTTAAATTTTAAAAGTAAAATCTTAAATGACTTAACTCCGAGCTAAAAAAAATCATACACACATTCATTTTGAGATACCTGAATCACTTTCGAATGTTTTGATCACTCAAACACACATCA
>JBBUKS010510707.1:0-13468 GCA_038050645.1 Hedychium gardnerianum | reverse complement strand
GTATGGATACCATTTTTGGTTTGAGATGTGAAGAATAAAGAGCTCTTTGTTTATGAGCTCTTTTGTTAGAATCATTTGGTTGAGTTGAGTTGATATTAGGGTTGAGTTGAGTTGATATTAGGTATGGATACCTTATGTATGAGTTTTGATAATTAAGTTGGAATAATAATAACTTCTATGTGAATTTGGGATCAAGGATTTAAACAGATGGTTTAATTAGGGTTTTTGATATGTGGAGTGATAAGAAGATTTTTGTGTGGAAGGATAGGGTGGATCCGATTAGGGTTTTTTTAATTGGGTTAGGTTTGGCTTAGTGATGTGATGCATGATATCACAATGATGTAATTCAGTATTCTTCATTGCAAGTTTCTGATTGAAGCAGACTCGTGGACGTATGGACATTTGGCATGATTCACTTTTGGAGGCGGGTATTTCTATCCCTACTCTTTCCTTGTCCTTAGTGCATGATATGACTCATTGATTAGATAATTGAATTGACCTTAACTCTAGTAGTAATTTTACCTGAGTTTGATACTTTCTTTTTGTACTTTTCATGCTCTATTTTATTTCTATACAGTCTCTATGATTTTCATTTTGTAGTTTGTACACGTGTATAGTGTGCACAATAGGATCATGCTTATGATTGGATAATCATGTAATTGTTTAAACACGCGTGTGGTGTGTGTTTGCTCACATGTAGTTCAGATTATCCATGTCATGTAGTGTTATACATGTGGGAGGTGTATACCTTGAATCATGTTATGATCATGTAGTTGATAGACACGCGTGTGGCGTGCAGTTATATTTAGTTGTTAGCTTTTATTTCATTTATGTCATATAGTTATAGATGTGGACATGTGTGTGGTGTATACCCATGTTGATGTTTCATATTAGTAATTATCATATCTGATTTGTAGTTATATACACGCGTGTGATGTGTCGTATGATTAGTATGTCTTCATGAATGTAGCTACGTACATTTGTGTAGTTAGACATATGTGACGGTAGATTTACTTGTCTACCTACCATCACGGTGTTTCATGTATGCTACTAGCTTCGTCTCCCATTAGGTTGGTTGAGTGAGTCGTAATATCGATGATGCATGTATGCTAATGATTAGGGCTCCCTTCATGTGTGAGCTAGTCGTAGCATCGATGATGCATGTATGCTAGCGATCAGGGCTCCCTTCAGGTGTGAGCTAGTTGTGGCATCACGGAGATACATGTATGCTATCGGCTATGTCTCCCATTAGGTTGGTTGAGTGAGCTGTAGCATCACAATATTACATGTATGCTATCGGCTATATTTCCCATTAGGTTGGTTGAGTGAGTCATAACATCTCGATATTGCATTGCATGTTATCGGTTATGTCTCTCATTCAGTTGGTTGAGTGAGTTGAAGTATTGGTGATACATGTGTTATCAATTAGGGCTCCATTCTGGTGTGAGCTAGTCAGAGACATGCTACTATCTGGGTTATTATACCCTGGCTGCCCACGAGGTCATACATGATAGAGAGTTTCTCCCGGAACCTGTAGCTAGATAGCTACCTCCTATCTGCCCACGAGGTCATTCGTGGTAGAAAGTTTCTCCCACAGATAGGGACTCTGACATTTACGGACTATCCACGAGTATCATGGTAGAGTGTTTCTCCCGCAGTCCACAGCTGACGAGCTAGGTGTCTTGGTTATTTGTATACCCTGTGGTGGAGCATTGCTCCCACATACGAGACCCCAATTTCTGATACTTGTACCGATATACGTATATGAGATGCAATACTTATATTGATTATTAAAGATACATGCATGGGAGATGTTGTACCCATATTCTTTTTTACTGTCACTACTCATGATACTATATGCAGTTGAGTAGGGTGCTTGTGTAGTAGTGACATACGGGTGTCCTCATTCGATGGTGAGTATATCCTTCTTCGAGACTGTATATCTTTGAGTTTCTGTACTCTTTATTATTCATGCACTATCTGTCTTATACTCGCTGAGTATTCATTTGTACTTACCACCCCTGTTTTCTATTATTGTATCCATATTAGCAGGTATATGATGATTGGGTCGCTTGGAGAATATCTGTCCATGCTGTCCCACTCACATCGAGCTACGATCTATGATTGTTTTGTTTCAGTTATCTACTTCTGCATTTATTTATTTCATTGGCATTGTATTATTTATGTTGTATCTTGTTATTAGTATTTTATTCGATTGTGTAATCGGAGTGTTAAGTCGAGTCAGCTCGCAATCGATTATTTAGATTTTATGTATGGGGTGGACCCCCTTGACATTCTCTATTTTGTTGGATTTCATATTATACTGCATGGTTGTGAATACCCAGGTAGGGTATTATACTCATATACACTACATGGTTGTGAATACTTGGGTATGATATTATTTTCATATATATAATGCGTAGTTGTGAGTACTATGGTAGGGTATTATAGTCATATTATACTGCGTGGTTGTGTTTTGGTTATGAGTTTGTAGATTCATATCAAGTTGTATAGAAAATTGTCACTAGAGAGTATCGTCCATATCTACGAGCATGTGTACTTTCAGGGTGTGACATTTGTGTTTGCTTCTATGTCTTGAGTGGATCACCTTAGTGCTATGCCGCAGTCGAAGTCACCCATCATTACGAAACATTCCATCTGATGCTTCCATATTCTGAAGTGTCCATTTCGTATGACGAAGGGTCGTGGATGCTTCGCCCCAACATCTTTGTATGTGCATTTTTCTTGCACGACACAAATCAAAAGGAGAATTCCAAGACTTCGTCTTGGGGTAAGTAGTGTGGAAGGAATAATAAAGTATTGCAAAAAAAAAAACTCGAAACGAAAAGAAATTTCTTGATTTAGTGATTGCACTAAAACCAAGCTTCCCCGCTCTAATACTACTTATAGGATCGAGTGCACATGAGAGGGGGGATAAATCACGTGTTTTTTAAAACTTTCTTTTTCGATTTTAATTAAAACTCATTTGAAACTCGAGTGCACAGTAGAAGTAAGAAAATTGTAAAACAACAAATTAGTACACGTTTGATTTTACTTGGTTTGCAGCCCCCGCGGACTACTACTCCAAGGCCCACACCCCCTTGGGATGTTTTCGATAGACAATTCACTAATCATCTCCTTCGAAAAACCTTCGGATGAAGAAATCGAGTACAAGATGAAGAAAGTGCAACAACACTACACCTTATGCAAGTATAAGAAAAACAAGCTCTAAATGTTACCAACACCTAAGATAATCGATGAGGAGTTGGTGTGTTGGTGAAGGTCTTGTTGCAAAAGGTCGTTTCAGCATTCGTTCATCACAACAAGGTTGTAACACACTTGTATGAGAGCTCAGATTAGCAATATGCAGAAGAAATAGCATTCCGAAGTGATATCCAAGGCTGTTGTTCAAGACTTGTTTCATAACTCAATGGGAGCGCCTCCATTGATACAAGGTGCCTCCATTGAGGTTGATCTGATTCGAGAACTGTGTTGTTTATCCACTCTAAGGCACCTCCAAACTGTTCGGGATGCCTCCATCGACATCACGTGTCAGCAGCTCGCGAAAACCTATCCTTGCTATTTATCCATGCACTGAGGCGCCTCCATCGATCTAAAGCGCCTCCAGTGCCTCTGCGCTGAGGCGCCTTCATCCATCCGAGGCGCCTCCAACGCCTCTGGATCCGAGGCGCCTTCATCCAATAGAGGCGCTTCAAGTGCTTCTAGAGATATTTTTTCTACAATCATTATTAGTCCAAAACAAAATAACCTACAACATAAAGTTAGAATAAACAATGCATGTACAAATAATATTTGTGACTTAGATGTTGTCTGTCCATGACCTAGATCTAGTCACAGTTTCAACTTAGAGTTCTAAATTGGATCTAAGTTGGACCAACGTCTAACGTCTCCACTGGATTTGCTCCTCCAGTTCGCTTATCTCATTTACCATTTGTCGACTTCCTTTCTTGAAGTCTCTTGACCCACCAGGGCTTCTTGTCAGAATCTCACATTTGGACTTCAGCCAATCGTCTAGTTCTCTCTGACCCAACTAGACTTCCTGCCAATTGTCTGGTCCTCTCTGACCTAGCTGGACTTCCCACCATTCGTCTAGTCCTCCATGACCTGACTAGATTTCAGCCTGGTGTCTGGTCCTCTAGATCCGTTAAATTTATTTAGCCTGCACACTTAACTCAAGATATTAGATAACACGAGTCTAACTTTAACCTATTATCATACATTAAAACCCTAGGTTAGACTATTAGTGCAAATTACACCAACATTATCTTCACCATAGGCTCTCCCCCTAGAGAAAGAGAAAGGGTGATCTGGCCTATTGGCTATACTTCATGCCCTGTGAACCCATACAGGGAAGTGTTCACAGGGCATTGTTCCTCTTCTTCAAGTTACAATTGGTCAAAAGCTCACTTGAATATAATGTTGACAGAACTACCCATGTCAACAAATATCCTCTTCACCATATAGTTAGCGATCCGGGCTTCGATTACTAGGGTGTCATCATGAGGAGTTTCGACTCCCTTTAAATCCTCGGGCCCAAAGCTAATAGTCGAGCCTTTCTTGCTTCCTCGACTGGTGCTTACTCCGTAGCTTTCTAGTTTTCGGCTATGGGCCTTTCGAGCCCGTGTGGAGTCCCTGTCTATTTGTCCCCCTGAAATTATATGGACAGTTCCTCAGAGATCCATCTTTCCTTTGTCTTTGTCTTTTTCCTGTTTTGCTTCTTGCTTAGATCGGGATGAGGATCGAGGCTCCCTCCTAGGTGAAGGAGATTGTTCATTTGTACGGAGCTCCGAGTAGTATCTCCTCCAAGACAACGAGGATGTCGATAGGGTATGGGGGATCCCCCTCAACTTGGTCGCTTCCGAGGAGCCTTTTGATAATTAGTCGCTCGTCGCAATTCCCGCATGTACTGCTGGCATTCTCAGGTCGAGTGAGTACTTAATTGGTGAAAGTTACAATATGGATCCTCGAAGGGGAACTCTCGACTTGATTTGGGAATCGAGAAAGGGGTGAACGTCACCATTTGTATAATTTTGTCGACCTTGCGGTCAAGGAGTTCACGATTTCTCAAGGGAGGAAGGGGAGCTTTACGATCTGCCGAAATAGGGACAGAAGCCGGAGTCTGGACTTCCTTTCTTCTGGCGGTCTGAGCTTTTTCCACTTGAATGTATTTTAGGATCCCCTATAACCCGTCAAAATTGACCGGAGGTTTCTTGACCAAAGACCTGAAGAAATCTCTGTTGATAAGACCCTAGGAGAAAGCATTAACCTACACCTCTAAGGTAACAAATGAGGCATCCATGGCTACCTAACTAAACCATTGTCGATAGTCCTTTAACGGTTCCTTAGATTTTTGTTTGAGAGCAAACAGATCATATGGAGTCTTCTAATATCCTCGGCTAGTGACAAAGTGTTGCATGAACATGACTTTGAAATCTTCGAAAGTAAGTGTGGATGGAGGAGGAGGGGAGTCGGTTGAACCATCTTTGTACCGGGCCTGAAGGGTTATCAGAAAGACCCAACACTTGATGTCATCCGTATATTGGTGTAGTAAGGAGGTGTTCTCGAACTTGCATATGTCATCCTCAAGGTCGTTGGTTCCATTGTATTTTCTAATTTGCAATGCCCTAAAGTGTCGGGATAATCCGTCTTGAATGATACTTTTGAAGAACGAAGGGCCCGGTGGTACCTTCGCCCCACCGGGTATGGAGATCTTTTCCTTCGAAGGATCTCGACGTGGGGTCTCTCCTGAGGATTCCAAAGATAACTCCCTTACCATCGACGCACCCCCTAAGGTAGAGACCGCTACTTGAGGTATTTTTTTTGGGTCTAGTCAATCTTTGGTAAGGTATTTTGGGCGCTTTCGTCGATCCAGTAGGCAATTCACTGGGGAGGCATGGGCGGTGTCGATTACTGTGATTGTCCCTACAACACCGCCTGCACCGTTGCGACGACCATCTTGTTGAATTCTCCAGTTGCCATGGTGATGACGTTGGGCGTACTAGTGTCATCCATCTTAACGTTTTGGTTCAGGTCTTAACTTAACTCAATGGATGAGTCACCAGTGAGTGGGTGTCGATGTTGACTTGATCATCAATCTCCTAGCAACGAGGAGAGTTCACAGAGGAGATCTGTCGATGCCTGCGTGGGAGTAGAACAACGAAGAGGGGTTAGAGGGACAGCCAGGGGGTTCCCCAACATAATCACTCTAACTCTCAAGTTAGGGTCTCGTAGAGTGGAATGGAGTGGAGAAGATGTACAGTAGCTAGAATTTTTTGAAGATGTATGTACGTGTACCTGTACCCGCAGGGGCAAACAAACTTTTATAGGGTCGTGTGGGTGTGGGGATCCACGTCTCCCACGTGTTTCGTGTTTATGGCTATGTTACCCCATTTGTTAGCCTTTTATTCAGAACAAATGACCCTATTTCTCACGTTCTCCATGTGGTAACGACTATGTTACCCTTGTCTTTTGTGAACAACGGTTATCCAGTCCAAATTATGCGGAGGAAACCGTACGAATCGGAGAGCCACGAGGAGTTTGGACTACCTAGAGCCAGAGCCATTGGGAACCGGGGAATCAGGAACCATGGAGAGTCGGGGTTGCAAAGAGTCGGGGTTGCCTGGAGTCGGGGAACCATGGAGAGTCAGGGCTGCAAGGAGTCGTGGCTACTAGGAGTCGGGGTCGCCAGGAGCTGGGCTTATGTTTATGCCACCTCAACTTGATTGTTGACTTTCCTTGACTTTTCAGTCATGTGGTGCCCCTTGATTATCTCTCGTATCATACTCCACAATCTTTTTTATACAAAATATTCAGATTTTACAATTCATTTCATCATAGGATAGACGATCCGACCGCACGTTCCGTCCACTAAATAAATCTAATAAATATGATGACTCTTAACGTGATATCCTAATTTCACCAATAATTCAATCGTCGTAGTAAAGAAATCCGTCCCTAATATAACTAATGACTCGTTGAATCTCCGTATATCTAAGATAACATGTCAATCACCTCTTGTGAGTGGAGTCGATTTTTTTTTTTTTTTTTGTTGATAGGAGTGCTAAATTAGAATAGAACTATTTTTTTTTAATTTAAGATTTTTATTTATTGATTAATTTTAGAAGTTATTAATATAATGTTATAAAAAATTTCTACTAATCAGTCAGTTAAATCTGAAAAGTTTCCAAAATTTATGTCCATATTAATATTATTTTAAAAAAAATTAATTACCTGTGCGCCAAGTGGACAGATTTAGGTGGTTCTTATCTTGTTCCACTAAACAATCAATTCACTCGCTGTTTTCGGATCACCATAATTCAAAGAGAATGGCATTCACTGAATCTAGCCGCTTTCAACCACCCGTACATCGAATCTAGTCGGATCTTCGATCACACACGAGCCGTTCACTTAAACCGCCGACTCCGGTGGCGTGCTGCGTCCGGTCGCCACGTCTGCCATGGCGAGCTTATAAAGCCGAAGCCCATCGATCGAGTCTTACAGCTACTCGAATTTGATTATGGAATCAAAATATAGAGAGAGGAGGATGGCCAGAAGCTGCTACACCTTGCCGGCGGTCCTGCTGGAGGTGGCGACGACGACGACGACGGCGCGGTGGTGGTCGGAGGAATCGTCCTCCGACTCGGCCGAGTTGGCGGACCTGATCGAATCGTTCTACCACGGGGAGGAGAAAGACATGAAGGTGGAGGAGGAGGAGGAGGAGGAAGCCGAAGACGCGGGACATCGCGCATCGGCAACAGTGTTCGATGAATCGGAGGCTGACCCGGTGGCGCGTCGGCTCCAAGCGGAGGCGGAGCGGGCCGTTGGAGCCGTCGGATTCGGGCATCGAGGACAGGGGTTGAAGATGCGAGTGGTGGGTTGGCTTCGCGAACAAGGATTCGATGCCGGTACGCTCTTAACTATCGAGTATTAGTGACGGAATCGGCTGTCGCAAATTGATGATTTTACAGATGAGATTTGATCTGATCGAGTATTTGATGTAATCAGGGCTCTGCAAGTCCTCGTGGGAGCGATTCGACGACGGAGTACCCGCTGGCCACCACCACTACATCGACGTGATGCACGGTGGTGGCAGGTGCGGCACGCAGCGCTACATACTGGACCTCGACTTCGCGGCGGAGTTCGAGATCCCCCGACCCTCCGCCGCCTACGCCGCGCTGCTCCGGCGCGTGCCGCGGACGTTTTCCGGGACGGCGGGGACCTTGGAGCGGATCGTGAGCGTGATGTGCGCTGCGATCCGGGAGTCGATGAGGAGCGCCGGCATGCCGCTGCCGCCGTGGCGGCGGAAGCAGTACGTCGAGGCGAAGTGGATGGGCGGGTACGAGAGGCACACCGCAGAGCCGCCGCCACTTTGGGGAGTGGCGGAGAGGGCGGAAGGTTGGAGGAAGAAGGCGGCGTGGAGGGTCGAATTTGATGGCAGAGAGGCGGAGAGGCGGAGGAGAATGGCGACGGCGTAGTGCTCTGCCCACATCAATTGTACGGATTATTATTTTTGCTTTATGACTGCACCACATTGGGCAGTTTTTTTTTTGTTGTTGTTTAATTTTAGTTAGGGATTAAGGGTGCGGACCACCCTTTTTTCTGAGAATATTTTATTTTATATCCATAGTTGATTTTTTTTGTTTGTTATTTTACCTTCTACCTCTTATAATTTCAAATTTAAAAATAAAATACTTTTTAATTTTAATGTTATTTTAGCAAAATTCAAAGGAATTCTGGTTTTTTTTCAGGGTTAAGGAATTTTTTTTTGAGTGCAATCAACGTAAAGAATTTTGATATTTGTTTGATAATAAATTTAATAAAGGCTATCAAGGTTAATTACATGATTAATAAAGGAAGAAGTATAATTAAGTTAAGATTAATCAGATGACTAATAAGGAAAAGTTTAGTCATGTTAAAATTGATCGATGACTGATTAAGATAGAAGTCATGACAAGTCGAGGTTAACCTAGACAAGATAGAAGTTCTGACAGATTAAAATTGACCTAGGTAAAAAAAGAAGTCTTAACAAGTTAAACCTGACATAGGCAAATAAGAAGTCTTGACAGTTAAAATTGACCTAGGCAAGTGAAAAGTTTTGGAAAAGTAAACTCAAAGCAAGTGTGACCGAAACAAGGTTTTCGTTTGACCGTGAGGATGTGTCCCAGTTGGGACAATTTTAGGCGTTGATCCGATTGAATAAACTAGTGGAGATTTTTAAATCGAAATCAAACAATCTTAACTGACAGATTAATTCATGCATATTTATTTGGTTCTAATTCTGTTTTATAGGATTATCACTATATATATATATATATATATACTATGTCAACTTTGTTTTGCAGAGAAATAAAATTTGGGTTGATCAAAGGATTCAGTCGATCGAACATAGCGTTTTGGTTGACCGAAGGATTCAGTCGATCAAACATGGTGTTTTGGTCAATCGATCTAAGTGGATAAGCATAAATAAGATTTGAATCCAAGCAAAGAAGAAAATAATCATTCAATCGACTGATAGGTCTTTTAGTCGACCTATAGATATTTTAGTTGAGTGATTATATTTGGTAACTTTGGATAGGATGAGATCAAATCAATTAACAAATAAAACTCAAGAGTCCAGTCGATTGATTATATTTGGTAAGTGCATATATGATAAGATTGTATCAAGCATGAAAGGAAACTCTAAGGAGTCGACTGATAGGGTTGTCGGTCGACGGATAAAAGTAGATTTCACGGAAGATACAATCTGGGTAGATTATGAGCCTAGACGTGATCCTGGGCAAGTTCTGAAGGTCGGTCGATCGATTAAAGGTTCAATCGATCAATAGAAAAATTTATAAAAGAAGCCTCGAGGTCCAAGGCTGTTAATACAATTCTAACAATCCATCTCTTCCGTCTGTTGCTTTGTTCGTGCAAATACTACTGACTGACATGCCGAGAGACTTTTCGACAACCTATACTTTAGTTCTATTAAATTGTCGTTATTATATTACTTGCATATTTTATTTGTAATAGAAAATAATAATTTGTATTATTCTTTAGTTAAAGACTTTCTCTACCTCCAAGAGATTTTTAGGAGAGATTAGTATATTGACTAATTAAAACGATCCCAGGGATTATAGGACTTGAAGTAGAAATCATTAGATTATGAACTAAGTAACCAACCGAGCATTTATATTTTATTATTTCTGTTGCAATTCTGTAATTATTTTAGTAAAGTAAAAGAAAGTTTCTCCATGTGTAATATTCAACCCTTCTCTATTATACTTTTCAGTCTTATATATGTCTAATAAAAACCCTAACCAATATATGGTCTTAAATTAATCTAAAATTAAAAAGAAAGATCTATAAGCCAGCCTTGTTTATTTTTATTTTGGAATATGAAATAAAAAAATCATGAATTTTTTTTTACGGTATAATTTTTTTCGTGTTTACTCGTAAAAAGAGTGAATCATTTTTCCCCTTCTATTTACGTAAGGATTTATGAATTTTTTTTTTGTCTGTTTAAATCGAGCAAAAAAATAATTTCCTCTTTTCCAACTATCTAGTATCATGGATTGAAAATATTTTTTTTCATATTTTTTAAAAATAATATTACTGTGATGCTAATTTTAAAATTTATATTATTAGAATAAAAATAATTCATATATCTTCATAATAATATGATTTATGAATTTATTTTTGGACTCTATCCAAAAAACTTCATATCAATGAACATATATTTCATCTCATAAACAATTTTTTTCATGTATTTTTAATATGAGATTATGAAAGACTACTATTATTCTAATGATAGTTCAGACCTCTTCTTAGTATCTAGTCATTATTGACATGCTATAGACTTTTCTTCAATTATCCGGTCAATTGAAGTTATTTTTCTCCTTTAAAACTTTTCACTACGTAGGTTTCATCCTTTATTTGTTTTGGACTTTTCGTTTAAAGTTCACTCTTTTCTTTAAAATATTTTTTATTTTATAAATTCATAATATGATTTATATATTTTTAATATAAAATTTTAATTATATTCTTAATATATGCAGCACTGATACTATTTTTAAAATATAATATCATCGTAATATTGATTTTTGAAAACCAATATCATTCAAGTGCACCATCAATTGCTGCAGATGTAACCAAATTATACATTCTTGATTCTCTGGAAAAAGCTGGAGATATAATTCAAAGTGCATTGTTCTAAAAATGCCCTACTGGAACTTGATAGGTGACGTTAAGTGAATTCGGAGCAACCACACTACATTTGACAATGAATAATTATGGAACGTTCATTTGATTCATTAACCATGTGCGGTTTGCATTTGATCAATTTAGATCCAATAAAATTTGTTTACAATTTTAAGTTATCCCTTTTTTTTTTTTTGGTAGTTTGTGATTTGTAATTGTTAACTTAAATCTTTGTTTTGTAAATGATAATAAATATTCATAATAGTCAGATGTGGGGTTATGGTACATTGAATCTTTCAAACGATTAATAAGATATTTGTCAAATTTTAATTACGATACATTGTAAGAATTTTTCTTTGGTAAGATGATAATTTTAAGAATGTTGGTTGCTTAAATGAATTTTCATGAGTACTTTCTAATTTATTATGATGACTAATAAATTTTGTTCATACGTACATAAGATTAATCGATTGAAAGAATTAGATATTTGACTATGTTAAGCATGCATTTGTCTGAAACTGCAAATTGCTTTCCTCTACTTTCTTTATAAGGCTACCTTTATTAGTTGTAGATTCTTGTAGTATCGTGCTATAATTTATGTTGAGTGTATGTTGTTATCTCCCATTTGTAATCAATCTCAATCTCGAAAACTATAGTAATAATTATGAAGTGATTGCATAAGAGGTGTTATTGCAGTTGGAGTACCTTGAGGGGAAAGTCCTCTCAAGGATTTGATCAAGAAGCATTCTGAGTTCATCAGCTATCCCATCTCCCTGTGGGTTGAGAAGACCACAGAGAAAGAAATTTCAGATGATGAGGATGAAGATGACAAGAAAGACTCTGAGAAAGGTAAGGTTGAAGATGCTGACGAAGAGAAAGAAAAGAAAAAGAAGAAGATCAAGGAGGTTTCCCATGAATGGTCTTTGGTGAACAAGCAGAAGCCAATTGGGATGAGGAAACATGAAGAGATCACGAAGGGAGGAGCATTTGGCTGCGAAACACTTCTCTGTAGAAGGCCAGCTCGAGTTTAAAGCCGTTCTTTTTGTGCCGAAAAAGGCTCCTTTTAATCTGTTCGACACAAAGAAGAAGCTTAACAACATCAAGCTCTATGTTCGCTGTGTCTTCATCATGGACAATTGTGAAGATCTGATTCCCGAGTACCTGAGCTTCATCAAGGACATAGTGGACTCTGAGGATCTTCCGCTCAACATCTCAAGAGAGATGCTCCAGCAAAACAAAATCCTCAAGGTTATCCGCAAGAACTTGGTTAAGAAGTGCATTGAGCTCTTTTTTGAGATCGCCGAGAACAAGGAGGATTACAACAAGTTCTACAAAGCATTCTCTAAAAATCTCAAGCTTGAAATCCATGAAGATTCGCTAAAATTACCGAATTGTTGAGGTTCCACTCTACCAAGAGCGGCGATGAAATGACAAGCCTCAAGGACTATGCTACAAGAATGAAGGAGGGCCAGAACGACATTTACTACATCACCGGTGAGAGCAAAAAGGCTGTGGAGAATTCGCCATTCCTTGAAAAGCTGAAGATGAAGGGCTATGAGGTTCTTTTCATGGTTGATGCCATCGACGAATATGTTGTAGGTCAGCTAAAAGAGTTTGAAGAAAAGAAGCTCATGTCTGTGACAAAGGAGGGTGTTCCTGCGCGGAGACTGACGAAGGATAATCCACGGGAAAGCCGGAGAACTGCTGACTGAACAACCGTGGGGCAGAGTGATCTGGCCGGTTGTCAGGGCTCGACTCCGATCGGGGGGCACCACCGGTCTACCGTTCCAGATGTCCGGTCGGATATCTGCACAGATCAGAGAGAGGGAGACGGAGGGTTAGCAGAGAGCTCCAGGCGAAGAGCCTGGGGATCCCGCTCTGATGCTCAAATCAGGTCAGATAGCCCGGACGTAAAGTAACTGTATGCACGAGAGCAAGGTGTAGAAAAATCTCCTTTCTGTAGCGGCGTCGGATCCTTTATATATCTTTCAGGAACGTGTACGACCAACATTTAATGACGCGTGCTTCGAAGGCATGGTTGAGCATGTTCTGGCCTGAAAGTACTGCCATCCCAAAATTTTCGGGGAGTGCCAGAGATACTGTTGGGGGGTGTTCTAGCCGTACGGGTGAGGAGTGCTTGCCTCGTACGAGCGAGGGGTGCCGTTGTCGTACAAGAGAGGGGTACCGTGGTCGTACGAGCGGTGACGAAGTTATCCTTTATAGTTATGCGAGAGATCGAGATCCATGATGAGGCTGCTCTTATACCTGA
>JBBUKS010510680.1:0-13470 GCA_038050645.1 Hedychium gardnerianum | reverse complement strand
AATTTATTAAAATTATTATTTTAATTTATTTAATATATTTTAATTATAATTATATTTATAAATTATATCATTAATTTTATAAAAAAAATAATAAAATATTAAAAATTATGAATAAGATAAATAAAATATTTTAATAATTTATTTTTTTTGTATGATATAACGTGAATGAATTAAAATTCAAATTGTTGAAATTATATTGAGGATTAGCAGTTCGGAAGAAATGAACGAGGATCTACTGCGCCGCCGCCGCCAAGGGGACGGCTTTGTTGCTGATGCTGCCGCGGCCGCCTCGATTGGCCGTTCGTTCACTGTTCTGCTGCGCTCTTCTTTTCATCCCTTTCCCCAATCCCCATGCGCCTCTTCTGCTTCCTCTTCTCTCCGGTCTCCCTCCCTCTCCTTCTCGGCCACTGTGTGGTGCGGGAAGGGAAGCGCAATAATGAATCAATATTTACCTCGCCGTAAATGTAACTCAGCTGTCGAATTCGATGTGAGACGGTAAGGTCAAGTTGCATTGCTACACGAAAACGATGGGGCAATTGCCATCGCCATGTCTCCATCATCTTAGAATTTGGAGGATCGACTAACAATCAAATTGTAGAAAAATGAAGTTTTCTTTATATATATATATATATCCCTCTAGCAAGAGGTAAGGTAACTTAAGAACAGTGCATGCTCCATTCAGCTCGATCACTGTGTTGACGTTGATGAAGAGAAGGTATAACAATGAAGGAGAAGGTGATCGTATCATGCTAATTATATGGGCATGCATTTTAGGGTTGGTGAGATATGGAGGTGCCCTTTGGAAGAGAAGCATTATGTTCTTAGAGGGTGGTGTGACTTTAGCTCGCTGTCTCCATCGTGCAATTAAATAGCTGCAAGTTAAGTTGGGGATGGTGTGAAGGACAGATAGTTAGGGGGGAAGTGATTCATACAGCACCCTAATTGAAGTATATGGATAGACATCAGACCCTTCATTGATTGGGTCATGAAGATGAGAGCTGTGGTTGGTTCGATCTTTGATTGTTGTTGTGGGTCAGTTGGAACTTGGAAACTTCATTTTTTTTTTTTAATTTTTAGATGAAATCATTTTTTATAGACGAATCGACAAAATAATATAATGTAACGTAACCGATTTGAATGACAATATTGGGATAATACACTGGCAACTAGAGAAATAGCAAAAGTAGCAACACAGCAATTGAGCTGAGCTGATGATGGATGGCAAGAAACGAGAGTAACATGAGGCTTGCCTCTGCGGGTGTAGTCGATCGAATTGTTATTCGGGCAGGGTTTATCATCAAAGAGATGCATGATTTGATTTTCGAGAAGTGCAAATATTACTTCTGCAGGTTATCTCGTGCCTCCTTTATCTAGGAGGTTGTTGGGTTAAGATTGAATAAACTCATGTAATTTATCCTCTTTTAAAGTGTATAAGATCATCTTAAAGAGGCCGTTAAAAAATGGCGACTTCATCTTTTATAACTAGAGAATAACATGAGATTATCAGAACGTCTTTATAATTCTACTGTTGACCCAAATCCAATGCAGATAGGATGAAGGGCAACAGGTACTTTATTGTATGTCTCATGCTTTTGTAATCTATCTGCCATGTAATTCATCCTGCTTTCATATGTCAACATACTTGGGAGGTAGCGATGATATAAGCCAGGCAGGCAAGAGCATTGCTTTTCTCTACCATGTGTTTGTTTCATGCTTTGAAACGTTTTGACTTGTCCCTGTAAATCCTTTTTCTGCTCACTCTCACACTTTGCTGAAACTTGAAACCTTGAATCTTCTCATAAAATTTCTTTTTTTGTTTATTATCATTGACCATATTAATTAAAAACCCTTTGTAGATGTGGATGAAGAAAAGGTGAGTGCAGTTGAAAATAAGAACTCCAATAACATAGCTTTTGGTTGAAGAAGACTCCTTTTCTGTCGATTAATCTGATATTGGAATGATCTAGGATTTGGATAACTAGGCAACATTATTTAGTGGGCAGACCAACTCCTTGATTTATTAAATCAAGACACTGAGTTATTGTGTTGTCATGATACATCATTATCTAAAAAGATGAGAACTGAGCATCAGGTGTTAATCATGTTATCTATATACACTGCATCTCACCATGGAATGGGCAGCAAGGGAATCAAATCTTAGATGACCAGTTATGTCCAGGTAATTTTTTCATCGACTGCTGATGGTGTAAATCAAAAAATACTCATAATCTAACATTCAATAGTTAATATTTTTAGATTTATCATTTCGCTGAAAAAAAAATTACTCATGCAAATATACCGTAATTAAGAATCAAATTTTAAATATTTAATTAATCGTTGAAATATTTTATCGTTGTTTGAGAATCAAATTTTAAATATCTAATTAATCGTTGAAATATTTTATCGTTGTCGTAGCCCCGAGTTTTTTTTTAATAATTCAGATATCGAACTCTTCAAACTGATTAATTTTAAAAATGATCGATCTTTTTTCATCGATCATCAGAATAAATCAAAAAATACTTACAAAAATCTATCAAAACAATCAACGTTCTTAAAATTATTATCCCATTAAAAAAAAAATCATTACAATACAACACAAATTCAACCCTTAACCACTGCACATTTATCCCGGGACAACCTTTCTTCTATTTACTTAATAGGCCGATGGATTTAATAATCGATCTTTGAATTATTTTTTGCTATTTTTTATCCATTTAAATGAGACGGAAAATAACTTTCTTTACTTTCTTCTTGCAAGAGTGGCAGTTTAATTATGATAGAACAGAAATTATGATAAATGGGGTATATGTGGTTATCAATCCAAGCAATACATCAACTTGGTTGATACAAGAGGCTTAATCAAAGTACTAAGTCGTAACAACATGATCAGCCGAGACTAAAATATCAAATGAAGTTTATGTAACACTAATAATGTGAGAGAATGCCATAGTTAAATATAGGGGAAACAATCATACATAATAGACGACATTTTTATTCTCCAAGTTGACAGAATCTACATTGGGGATCTCTTATGTAGACATCTTCCACATGCTACGAGCTTCGACAAGGTACTTGATTTCCTTCTCCTAATTCGTAGTCTCAAGGGCTGTAAAAAAGGCAACAAAATTAGCAACCCTTACATGTGACTAAACTAAATCAAGTAGATTATCATGCATGATGATATACTTCCCTTGCTAATGACTCTTTCATGCAAATCAAAGATAAAGATAGGAAACGGTATTCCTTGCTTGTCAATGAAAAGATTCTTAGTCATACGAGTATACACAAGAATAAGGGCCTAGTAAAGGTTGTAAATGCATTGAACACCTAAAAATGAAAAATACACAAGAATAAGGGGGTATGAATGAAGGATTCATATAGGCAGACAAATGAAATATCATTAGTGATACAATTTAATTATCATATAACTTAATTGCATAACAACAATGTTCCTATTATGGGAAACAGTGAACAGAGGCTTCCTAATCGACAAGTTCAGTACAATTAGTTTTTTTTTTTTGAAAGCTTTCACTTATGCATAAGCAGCACTCTGCATTTAGAAACTACACAAGTTCGGTCACTCGTATTACCCATCTACAATGCATGTAATCATGGAGATAAGAGTGCAAGGTATTTATACAAAACATTAATGTCAATTACCTTTCCTTGAGTTGCCCTAGCAGCTCTCCAGCAAAACAAGTTTCTTGATCTAGGCTCTAATCTCCTGCAAAATTCAGTAAATTTGAAGAAGCTAGTACTGAGAAGATAAATTCATAGCAGGGTTGCACACAATCTAAAACAAAAAAAAAAGTTTTACAAGGAACTTTAGTCATGCATACTAATCTACATTCTCACTGATTGCTTTTATACAAGGGTAACTACACTAAATTGTAGAAATTTGATGTTGAATGAAACTAAAATCAGAGATGAGAATGTTCAAATAAACACTATTCATGTTTGATGAAAAACTGCAAAACATGAATCAAAATTGTACTTTTCAACCATGCAATTCTTGTCACTGTCATATATATATTACACACGGTGTAATATAATCAGACTGTGAATACAAATGCATAACTGAAATATACCTAGTTTATTAGGAATATAGCTATTACTATGATTCATCTCAAATTGTCTAGCTGATTTTAGATCAAGGATTCGTGTTAAATCAAACTAGAACCCAAACCTAGGAAACTGCTTGCCAGGTTCCTTGTTGTCAGGCCACATCAAATTACACAATCATTGCCTCATTTATGGTCCCATTACAAAATCATGCTTTACCTTCCACAGAAATCGACCCACCCTTCTTGTTCATTTCTAACAAACATGCATCCTTTGTTGTACGTAATATTATTAAACAGACCTACTTCACCATAACTACTGTTTGTCAAAACCAAGGTCCAAATGAAATGATTTGACAGCATTCCTAAAGCACAAATTCATCTTTCATACTGCCTCATGCATTATTTGCTCAGTATTTAACCTTAAAAAATTTTAACAAAAAGCTACAAGTTTACTTCCCTTAGGAAAAGTACACATTTATGGATTTAGAAAGGGATTACAGAATAGTCAAACGTTGTTGTTTGCATAGGACTGTCATTCTTAATGGCAATCTTCTTCATTAGATAGATACTCAACAGGAACATATTGATAGAAGGTTAGCAAAAGCACTATAAACTACTCACAGGTTTTCCTGTCCAAGCTTTTTTGCTATTGACATGGCTTTGCATCTTGACCATCCATCTTGGTGGGAACAATCTTCTGCTTGCTGAAGAACATGTGCCAGGGAGACCTTGCCTCTGACTAAGCTTTTTATTTGTTTCTGTTCAATCTCCTTCCACTCTGAGGAAGAACCCAAATTAGCATGATGTTGCGAAGTTGATGCTTCTTCCTGTGCACACACAATTTTTTGCATTCCCTGAGATTTATTTCTTTGTTCAGGAGGTCCTGCTTCAATGATTTCATCTTCTTTCATGATGTGGGGACCAGCACCCAGCCATCTAGGTCGATTGGAGCCAATTTTTCTAAGAACATTTGCCTCTGTAAATTTTCCTTTAAGATCATCAGAGACAGAGTAAAGTGAATTTTGCTTCTTCATCGAATGTGGCTTTTTTATTGCCTTAGAAGAAGCACTATCAAAGCTACAGAAACAAGCAGCCTGATTTGAGGTAGCATTGAAGCTAGATTTGCTACTCATTTCGAGTGTTACTGGAGATCCAAGAACAGATTCAAATGCTTGTAAAATATACCCTTCAAACTTTTCAGCTCTGGATTTGTTTGATCTTGAGCTGAATATCAACTGCACAGTGGGAGCTGTCACGAGGAAGCAGCGACATGGCACATTTAATTTACATGATTTAGCATGGAGTACTTCAAATTAACACAAGCATCTATCTTCTGCCTAGTCCATATAATGCTTTAAAAATCACATCCACCTAAAATACTGAATATTTTTTGAGACAAAAATAACTACCACACCTTGTATAATATGGTCACTAATACTTTCTGAGACATCAAAATTCACAACGACTACACCTGTTATATGCTACTAAAGTCTTTCAGTAGGCTAAGCATTGGTAAAAAGCTCAAATGTTTAAAATAGAGGCATAATTCCATAAACCACAGACAAGGAGAACTGAGAACAGTAAATTCTAACTGTTTCCTACTATAGGATGAGAGAAACAATTGGTGGAACCCACTTTCCCTCCATTTGAGGGGATTGGAAAACAGGAACAAAATCCAGAGAAGAAGAATTCTCTCTGGTTGTCTCAATTCATTTTTGTCAGATCACAGTTATTTTAAATCATTTCCATCCATATCAGTTGGAATCCAACTGCAGCCAGGAAATGCTGATCGTGTTAAAAATTTAAAAAAAAAACTAGGAATTAATATTTATATAAGTATTTTAAATAAAATTAAGTATTTCACAAATTAATTTGACAAAATAAAGAAACTTCCCTTCTTTCTTTCCTTCCAAGGAAACATGGGAAAGAGAGAAATAAGACAAGGGAATCACTCTATCGTTTTTCCTCTATCCACTTTTTTCACCTTTGGCATTTCCTTTCCCATTCTCTATCCCTTGTAGCAAACCAGCGTAAATATTGAAACAAGCACAACTAACATCAAAATCAGGATCATTATATGACAGTTCTTGATTATGTTTTTGACTGATTAGCTCCTCGTAATGATTTTAAGCCACACTTTAAGAAAAACGAATTTTACATGAAGAACAAAATATTTCTTTTTTTTCACTGCATTACTATACTACAGAAAGTACCTGGGGGAGTGTTGCCAACATAACTAAGACGTTAAGAACAACTAATATATTGATCTATTATCAGAAAAAATACAACTTAGTATGCAAATAGCAGAAGGAAGTTGCACTCTAAACGTTGCATCATCAGACTTAGGTAGACATCACCAGTTTAACCAGGGTCATCCATCCTACAAGTATTTTCTAATTTGCTCATGTTCCAATCACACACTTCAGCTAAAGCAAGAATCAACTGAATAAAAACTTTCATGCTTTGGGTGGTTTGTAAAAGTATTTAAACAAACCCTTCATTTATATATACCGAAGCCAGTGTTTAAGAACTTACCAGTACCTAGGCTAACTGAGTTTAGATTCCCTTCATCATATAAAAATTGTCTCAATGCATCTGATGATATATGTTCTAGTACTTCCTGCCATATCTTTTCAGTATCACTGTGTTTCTTGCCAGAGTGCATGATACTTTTTCCCGTGGCTTCATCTGAGCATATAAAATCACTTTCAGTCTGTTGGCCATGAAGTGTCCCATTAGCCACAGTAACGCTGCAACTTCTATCACCAACACCTTTACTGTTATAATGCTCCTGAACAGCCCCTTCTGCAAAACTCCTATGCACAGATTGCTTCGCGTCATGCTTGTTGGTGGAACTCCTAGGTTTGTCTCTCATAATCACTTGATCACCACTAGGAATCCTACCTGATGTACTAGGTAGAAGATATTGCTGCTCTGGTGCAATTTGAAGAAGAGCTGCTGTCAACCAAGTAAGTTTGTCATTGGAAACTCTCAATTGTTTTTCAGCTTCAGAGAGCTTCCTTAGAGCCTGGCGCAATCTCTCTATATCTTCTTTGGACACTAAAAATCAAGAAATTAAACACACTATAGTATGGTTGGCATATTCTTGGACAAAAGATGAAAACTAGCAAGAGATGCAAAATTGAGTGTGAATACACCAAAAAGGTGTTCCATCCAAGCAGCATACGTATGGTCGAATGCCTAACTATGAATTGAGGTTACCCATTATCAGTACTAGGTCACATAATAATTCAAGAAGCAAAGAATTCTTCTACTCACAAGTTAGCTGACAAAAAAAATTCCCCCTTAGTTTTTCTTGTGCAAAGACATAACTACCAGCCAAAATATCAGTAATTATAGTTGCAAGCTGTGACATTAGCATGATAGGATCCACCCCACTTTCCGAAAGCTCTCTTAAGCTCTTCACAGTGTTCACTGTGTCTGCAGATAATGCCATATCAAGTAAATCCAGCAGTTTATCATCAGGCACTAAACCAACCTGCACAGAATATAAATGTCAATGATAACTAAGGACAATATTTAAGGATTATTTAGTACAATCAAATACCTAAACATTGCTTAGCTCTCCAAATTTTAGTTCTCCAATACCTACATTATGAATGATAAAAATTTAAGCAAGAATACAGATTCAAACAATAAAATAATTGCATGATTTTTGTCAAAATATGTTCAAAGTACAAGATCATTAAAATGTAGGAAATACTAAGATTAAGCCACAGACATAGTAACTTGCAAAAATGGACAAGATAATCATCTCCATGAAAAAAGCAACTACTAAGTTAGCATTGTTGTTTATCTTAGTAACAAAAGAATTAAAATCTAAAAATTAACTATAGTTCTTTGAGTGATTATGACTGACAAAAAGGATGACTATTAACTTGCTATTGTACATTTTTTCCTCACAAATTTTTCCGACTTTATAGATAAACAAAAAAAAAATCATGTATTGACATATGTTCTTGTCCAAGAGAATCACATATAGGTCCACATGAAATTCTATTTTCTATTGTAAATTATCACAAAATGTGATGCTCTAAAACTGCTCTAAATATCTTATATGGTTTTTATGTGCATCTTCACTGCAAATTTCTCAAGTCTAAATTGCAATTCCAAAATAAGGTAAGATGGAAGAATGATGGAAAACTTACTAACTCCTGGACAAGTGGAAGAGAAATTTTCTTCCCCAGCAAGCTAAGTTGATCAAGAGTCATCTCAGCATCTCTCAATGAACCATTTGATTGTGATGCTATAAGTTTCAGAGCATCCTTGTCAATTTCTAATCCTTCCCTGGTTGCAATCCATTGCAAAGTAGAGATGATATCAGAGTCTTTCAATTTTGGAAAGAAGAATCTCTGACACCTGGATAGGATAATATGAGGTATGCAATGAAGATTGGAACAGATAAGGACAAAAACCACATGTCGTGGTGCTCGATCAATGACCTTTAATAAGACACTCCATAACTTAGAGAGCAATCTATAGCAATCATCAATAATAAAAACTCTGTGTGAACATAATTTTGGTGAGAACATCAGGTTGTTGAAGATCTCATTTATGCTTTTGAAATTGAAGTTACTGATGGGTCCAAGTTCCAGCACATCTCTGCTTTTACCTAGGTTATATGAGATACAAGAGCTACAGGCATCACAAGGCTTGGGGTGCTCCAGAGAGCGGCAGTTCAAAGCTTTAGCAAATACTCGTGCACAAGATGTTTTCCCTGACCCACGAGGACCATAAAAGACATAAACCGGCCCAATTTTTCCTCTCAAAATAGAATTAGAAAGAGCTTGGACAACCAAATTCTGTCCAACAAGATCTCTGAAGGTTTTTGGCATGTATTTCTGCAACAGACTTCTGTGTCTTCCATGCCCACAGCGTCGAGATCTCTGCTGACAGGATCTTGCTGCAGATACAAGGTTACATTCCTCATCATCTCTAGAACAATGATTAGAGAAAATTTCTAGCTCTCCTGAATAATCATTAGGCACAAAATGATTAGAACCACTACCTTGTGATTCCGGTGCACCACAAAGTAATGATATTTCTGGACTTGATGATGAAGTGAAATGATCAGATTCTGTGGCCAGGTTTGAAGCATTTCCTTCTATTTGTGAAACAGATCCACTATGTCTCTTCATTCTAGAATCATACATCCCACAAGATAAACTTTTCCCAGCTCTATCAAGAAATGTTTTGCCTTGATGAATCCTAGACCAATTCCAAGGAATCCGACAGACAGTTCTCGGATCTTTTGCAACCTCCAGTACATTATCCTCTTCTAAGTCATCCAGATAACCTTTATGATTCATAGACCCTTTGGCTACTGGATCTGATAAATCTATTGGCTTATGGTAAGCACCAATACCTCTTGAATCAGCAGATACTCGTGTTTGCCTTGTACCTTTCAGCCTAAACTTCCTTTGTCTTTCCAAATGGTAATAGCTGTCACAAATGCTTCCTTCTTGTTCGTCAGTGGTTCTCACAGCACTCTCATGTTTACCATTCAGAAACAAATCAGAAGGCTTTCGGCAAAAATTTCCTGTCAGATAGGAAACTTCTTCCAATTTCTCTAGGAGTACCTTTGGGTGAAGAATCTGATCTTTTGTTTGCTTATTGAGTTCCCTGTTCACTAACTCTACATCTTTCTGTGGCATGTCCCACAGAGAAACCTGATTTCGAGAGGAAATATCACTCTCCCAACTTCTTCTAGTCATATCTTCTTCATTACTTGTCTTAGTGATCCTATCTCTTTGCTCAAAATCATATTCGTTGGCTGCTTCATCAGCAGCAACCTTTGCTGTTGCAATGCATCCAAAAAGTGGTGACATTTTGAATGATTGGCCAACCTCTCTTACACGGTTGGCTCCTATAGACTTCCTCCTACCATTCTTTGAACCACCTTTTGCAGCTTCCCTAGCAAAACTGGCCACAAAATAAGGAGAGTGTGAAGCAGGCCTGGTGGAGGGATCTCTCAGTAACTTAGATTTCTGGAGGATGAGGAGATCCCTCTTGAGGGATCTCTCTGCAAAGTAGGGGGTGCTGTGGTGCATGTGGTTCTGCAAATGTATGCAGTTGGTCAAATGCATATGGTTCTGAAGGTGGTCAATGCTGGGACCGTAGCCATCCTTCAGATGACTGCTAATATCACTAAAGCTTTCACCTTTAATTGAATTCCTGTAAATGGCTTTGGTCGTCGTAGAAGCTAGATAAACCTTGAATGCTAACTATGATAATGAGTAATGTTTTAAGACCAAAGTTTCATCAACCGCCATGCAAAGGGAAAGTGTGCATCCAACACCAATCATCCAGAGATCAGCAGGAAAGAAGAACTCCATCTCACATTTCCTATTTAATCACAAATGCCACAAAATTCAAAAATCTAGTAAATTTAACTCTATATAGAAATACAAAAATTGAGGGGGTTTTCTTAAGAAATGAATTTTTGCATATGTTCGACCATAATGGGAACAAATTCAACCTGCATTTGTTTTTTCTTTTTCAGCATACAGCAAATGAACTGATGGTATGAAGACTCACGTAGAGCCATTCACAACCCTACAAACACACCATAAGAACAAACATCGAGTCCGAGCACATACCAAAAGCAACCGAAAATATCAGCCCCCACTCTTCCTTGACCGCCACTGCCGGCTCGCGGGAAGAAATAAGCACCTGAAGCACCCAAGTTGGAGCTAGCAAAGATCGCAACAGAAAAGGGTGAGGAAAAGAGGCGAATGTAGCTGGAGCACATGAAGAAATTGAATGCCTCAACTAAAAAGCGGAATGGATCTCAACCGTTTGGCTCCCGCCAGGCAGAAGCATCACATGAAGCCCGCGCCAACGGATTCGGACATGTAAGAACAGGTATAGAGAGAGATGGCAAAGGCGGTGGCCTTCGCCCGTGCCCGGCACTGCTTTGTCGCGCTGGGCGGTGGCGCTTTCGCATCCCAAAGCATGTCATCGAGGTGCTCTACCATTTTCGCGGTAGGGTTCCCAACTGACCGCATTGGTGATGTTAACATCATTTTCAAGATAGTACCCATTATATTCTTCATCTAAAAAGTACCCTTATTAATCAATAATTACTATAATATATAAAAAAAATCAATTTAAAAATCTACGTCAAATTAATTATCCAGATACTACTCTACTAATAAACAGTATAATTATTATCCAATAATAATCGATTAAAAATTTTAATTTATATTTAATAAATTATTATTCTTAATATAATATATAAAAATAATATTTAAAATATAAAAATAATTTCAGAAAAACTTAAATGAATACATAAGACCTAATTTTATATTATTTCGAGCTTTTTAAATTTATCAGTCGATTTTAATTCGATTTGGATCAAAACTGACTAATGAATCTAGAGAGTTCGAAATGATAAATAATCAGGTTCTATGTGTGTTGGGAATGCAAGGTTATAAATAAAGTTCTATATTGAAAATACATGAAAAATATCATGAGCTTATAAAGGAAAGACATCTCCATTGATACAAAGCCTTTTGAGTAGAGCTCAAGAGCAAAACTATGAGGGCCTAGGCCCAAAGTGAATAATATCATATCATTGTGGAGATATTTATATTCCTTCTGTCCTAACAATTTGTATCAGAATCCAAACTACCAGAAGGTCTAACCGCTGACTGTGCACAAGAGCTATGATATAATCGAGCCATATAAGTAGAATATTGACATCAACAAAGGAAGCAGGAGCTCCCATGTCCAGATCAAGAGAACCAGACACCAGACAAAGAAGTCTTAGTTGCGGCTAAGCAAAAAAGTCCTAGTAGATCAGGTGGACCAATGGACATAAAGTCTAGTGAGTCGAGGATCGGACGAGAGGGGCCCTGTGGTAGTCTAATCGACTCATGTAAGTAGAATATTTACCTCAACAAAGGAAGTAGGGGCTCTCATGTCCGGATCAAGAGGACCAGACACTAGGCAAAGAAGTTCTAATTGCGGCTAGGTAAGGAAGTCATAATAGGTCGTGTGGACCAGACAAGTAAGTCCTAGTAGATCGGGTGAACCGATGGACATAAAGTCTTGGTGAGTCGAGGATCGAACGAGGGGTCCTGTGGTCCTTCGTTTGAAGGGGGATTGTTGGGGTTGCAAGGTTGCAAACAAAGTCTCACATTAAAAACACATGGGAAATATCATGGGCTTATAAGAGAAAAGAGAGCTCAAGAGCAAAACTATGAGGGCTTAGTCCCAAAGTGTTAATTTGATTCTTTTGATTATATCTATACCCTCAAACATTATTTACATACGTCATATTAAGAACAATAATTTTTTGAACATGAATCGATGGATTCGGATACATTTGTATTTAAAAATTATTGTTCTCAATATGATGTATGAAAATTATATTTGAGGGCATCAATATAATCAGGAAAACTAGACGAACATATATAACCTAATTCCATGTCATTTCGAGCTCTCTAGGTCCATTAGTCGATTTTGGTCGAAACCAACTAATAAAGACCAAAACTGACTAATGAACCTAGAAGACTCAGAATAATATAGAATCAAGTCTTATGTGTTCGTTTAATTCTCTTGATTATATTTATACTCTCAAACATCATTTTCATAATTCATATTAAAAGCAACAAAATTTTAAACATAAATCGATATGTTTAAAAAAAATTACTGTTCTTAATATGAAGTATGAAAATGATGTTTTAGAGTAGGAATATAATTAGAAAAACTATAATAATACATAAAATTTGGTTTCATATCATTCCGAGATCTCTAAGTTCATCAGCTGATTTTGATCAAAATTGACTAATGAATCTAGAGAGTTTAAAATAACATAGAGTCAGATCATATGTGTTCGTCTAGTTCTCTTGATTATATTCATACTCTCAAATATCGTTTCTATACTTAATATTGAGAGCAATACTTTTTTAAATACAAAATAAATTTTTTAATTAATTATTATAATATAACAATCGATTCGAGATATTATTGTATTGATGAATAATAATATAGCAATCAATTGGGATAAACATAAATGAATGTACAGGGGTAAAGGTAGAATTGAATACGTGTTTTCAATAACTTGGACTATTATTAATTTATCAAAAAAATCTCTATATAAAATAATTTTATATTAAAAAATTATTTATTAACCTAGTCAATAAACTATTATAATGATTAATTAATAATTATTATAATTACAATAATTAATCGTCTTAAAAAGACTAATAATAAATTTATTATGATATTAAAGTTCTATTAGTTTATTATTAAACCATGACAACTAAGAATAACCCTTTTGGATCCTCCAATCCGAGCATACTACGGAGCCTTTTCGGGCTATCGGATCAATGGCCTCTCGATCCGCCTCTCGCCAATCAGCCCACTTCTTTTCTCCGGT
>JBBUKS010510671.1:0-13471 GCA_038050645.1 Hedychium gardnerianum | reverse complement strand
AAACAAGAAATCAAACTCTGGTTCTTATCATATTAATGGAAGATGTAGACTTTAATATTTTGCATAAGAAATTTAGGTCTCATCTTTTTTTCATGCAAATGTGCTACCTACAAGACATCACACGCATGACGTAAATGATGACATGACACATCGCACGCATGACATAATTACATCTAATCATGGCATAATTATAAAAATTAATAAATGCATCTACATGGCATAATTAATTAATACAACTATATGGCATACAATATGACATGATGATGGCATTACTGATGTCATAGTTGTCATAATATAATTTATAAATAAAATATTTCAGAAACTTTCCAAAAATAAAATTTCCTAACAAATTAAGAAACTTTCCAAAATTAGAAATTATTAATAAAATATGAAAAAAAATAGAAATTAATTTATGACCAACTACGACTCGTAAAACCTTTTTTACGATTATGTTGAAGAATGGTCAGTCTCTGATACCACTGTTGGATAGCCCGACATGGATGCGTGCTTTTAGATGTTTCAAAAACGTGCACAACGGAAGACATAAATAATAAATTCTAATTTATTACAACACACACATCCATGCATGCAAGATACAACACGTGCAGACATAATCGCAATATACAATTTTACGGAAAGAAATTTATTCTAGTTATACCTGACGGATCACGTGAAGTGGAAAGGGCATCAACTGAGCAACGTTGTCGAGCCTTGCCTCTATTCGTATCCACGTCAAGAACTCCTCAAGATGACTTCGGAAGTCACAAGTTTTATCCTCACGAAAGGTACTAGCCTTGCGTGTGAAGACGAGGTTTGGTGCCTGGCGGCATATGCAACCAGACGACACCAAATGAGAGATAGACACCAAAAGGAAGTTTGTTGTCCGACCCAGAAAAGGGGGTTGTTCGCGCATTTTCCTCACTGTTCGGCATCCGTAATTCTCTGTCAATGAGATATGAAGTACTCCAAGGCGTCGAGGATCTGATAGCAATGTTTGCTCACTGAAATGGAGGTTGGAGGAGGTCGGGAAGAGGAAAAATGTCGGCGGACAATAACCTATCTCGCCGGCTCTTCCTTGCTTGGAATGGCGGTGGTCGTCCTGAGAAGGCTCCTCCGGCGTCCTGCTGGCCGACCGGAGGTGGCTGGCCAGTGCATGATGGCTGGAGCTTGGGGAGTGGCGGACCAAAAGACTCCTTCCTTTGGTGTTGGGCAACACAAGGAGAAGAGAGGAGAAGAAAAGAGGTGAGGGTTTTAGAAACTCTTTCCAAAACTTAAACTCAATTCTATTCCAAACAGAATTCCTCTTCCAATCCCTAATTCTTCTCATGGAGGGGTATATTTATACACCTCCTTAATGACTTGGAGAACAAGTCATCTCCTATGCCCAAACCCAACCCATTAAGCCTTAACCAAAATTTAGCCCATTAAGCTCTTGGTTTGGTTCAAAACCAAACCACTTGGTTCATGAATCAAACCAATTTAGCTCATGACTAAACCAATAATTGTCTAACTCATCTACAAGAGATATGGCCTATCCTCACTTTCATTCCGACAAATAACTTTTCATATTTATCATTTGTTTGGTTCAACCAAATTTTGTCTCTCTCAATCTGAGAATCCAATTCTCAAACTCATTTTAAATCTTTCAGATAAACTCGTAGTGCGTGTGACCTTATAGGTTCTCGGTTATGTGGTCATCCATAATTGACCATTAATTATGGAACGATCATGACTGACACCTAGTAGTACATCATGATCCTCAATTAACCAAAAAGTCAACGGTTGATTCTAGAACTACTTTTGAACCTTTCAGCAGCTACAATGAGTCATGTTTTGTTCCTTTCACTCGTCTTATACTCACTTGGTTCAGGATATGATCTATGTGTCAGTCCCCACTAGGTTGACTATGTTACACCTAGCCCAAGTTATACTTCTTGTCCTGTAGATTCAAATTACTCAGACATGTGTCCAAGAGTCCCGTACTCTTGACATGTTATGCTTTAACCAAAGATTTCGAGTAATAGTCCTGACAAATGTCCGTAGGGTATACATCTCCTTGTAAGGAGTGGTGAATCCTTTATTGGCTATCCAATCACCTTCGGATACTTCGACTTATACCCAATCATCCCGTGTCCACACCTCCTCGGAGATGCTTGCTTAAGATGTCAAAGTATAAGTATCATGACTAAGATGACTTGAATACCTCAAGTCTAAAGAAACTCGCACTTAAACTGCAATGAGATCTTCATTGACATATCTATATATATATAGAGAACCATATGAAGTCTCATGGCAGGTCACTTTAATGAACCAATTACCATTAACTAGCATCCACGTTTAACTCTCGATATTCCAATATCTCCAGCCAATGAGGAGTGGTCGCTTGGACAAGCCGAGTATAATCCGTGCTAGTCTCACAGAATCGATGATGTCCAAACTCACTAATTCATCGACTAGGGAATATTTTAATACATTCATAATTACACATGTAGAGATTCTCACTAGTTGTGATCCAATCACAAGTTCTCTCATGTTATGAATCATATTGCGGACAATTAGTAAATGAGTTTAAGATTCAATCATATACATTAAGAATGTACACTCAAATAGTAAATCTCTATTTATCCAATAAATAGTACATTCCATAAGGCGATTGCCTTATGACATCTCTCAAATATAACAAGTTGGTCAATGGTTAAACTTGAATATAACACAAGGTCAAACAATCCTTAGAATTCAAACTAAATTAATAAAGATAAAATTTACAACTATCTCACAAAATCCTTAAGATACCTTGTTTGAAAATAAAAAAATGATAAACCCAGCTAGCCTTGGGCGTGACCGGCCCGATTCCACGAAATTTTTCCACCAGCCACCAGGGTAAATTGGGAAGTGCTCATGGCGGGCGACCCAGAAGTCCAGCATCCCATAGTTGCGTGCTTCATTTGAAGGAAAAATTCTTGCAAATGCGACATAGCTGGGGATCGAATCATGAGTGTCTGGATGACAACTTGGGCGCTCTATTACTGTACTGTAGCCTCAGGGGCTCTTGTTTGAAAATCAAGAAAATGGGTGAGATGGATATAAGTTATAATCTAGTCAATTTAAATCTAATCCAAAAGAATTATTTAAATCCAAACTTAATTTAAAATATAACTTAATTAATTCAAAATAAATTTAATTAATTAACCCTAAACTAATTAATTAACTTAATGAATCCAAACTTAATTTAAAATATAACTTAATTAATTCAAAATAAATTTAATAAATCTAATTTAATTAATTAACCCTAAACTAATTAATTAACTTAATTAATCCAAACTTAATTTAAAATCTAACTTAATTAATTCAAAATAAATTTAATAAATCTAATTTAATTAATTAATCTAAAATTTATTTAATTAATCAAACTTAATTAACTCTAAAATTAATTAATTAACTTAAATAATCTAAACTTAAGTGATTCAAATAATCCGAAATTAAAATTCAATAAGTTAAATAATTAAACTTAATTAAATAAATTCAAACTTAAACTTAAATTCTAATTAAAAATTAAAATTAATTCAACCTTAATTAAATAATTTTCAACTTAAATGTAATTATTAATTTAACCTTAATTAAATAATTCTAAACTTATAATTAATTCAACCTTAATTAAATAACTTTAAACTTAAGCTTAATAATTAAGTCAACCTTATTTAAATAATTTGAAATTTAAAATTAATTCAACCTTAATTAAGTAAAGTCAAACTTAAACTTAAAACTTAATTAAACTTAAATTTTAAATAAAGCTAACTTAAACTAAATTAAATAAAGATCATTAAAACTTAAATTCTAATTTAAATTAAAAATTTAGATTAAAAGCAAACGATGGAGGCGCCTATAATGAACCTAAGCGCCTTGAAGAATCCAGGCACCCCCAATCCAGGCGCCCCGCCTTGCCTAAAAACCCACTCAAATGTCCTGCCTAAAAAGCCCACCATTTTAACATTAATGCACCCGGACCTTCTCCGAGCACCCCGATACGCCTTGATATAGGCGCTCGGACCTTCTTCGGGCACCCCAACACACCGCCATGCAGCAACCTGACAAGACAGGTTAGGTGCCCAGAACAATTTAGGGCGCCCATACTTGGTTTATAAGAGACACTCGAGCCTTCGGCTCCAACCACCCCTAACAAAGTTTTTGAAACCTCTTCTCCCCCGATTTTGATTCCAATCAAGTCCCGAGCAGCCTAGGTCGTCAGTTCTTATATTAGCCATCAAAAAATGCCTACGTAACACCCTAAAACTTCACTTAATATTTTTAGTACTATGTTAGAAATAATCTATTTATTTATGTTGATAGGATTAAGAGAAAGAATACTGAGGCTAGTACATCTAGCAGTCCTAGTACTTACAGTAGGTTCCCTATAGAGGAACTTGGGCTTAGATTTTTTATCCATATCATACATACCTCTACATACTAGATATCTTTGTAGGACATTTTCCATAAAATCATGCATACCCACTATAAAGGTAATCGACTATTATGGTTTAGGTAACCTTGTTTATTGTACTAGCTTGATGAACACATGTTTGTGTGCCGAGTTGTACAATAACTTAGTTAAGATTGATGACCTTACTTACAATACTAGAGTTGGAGGAAGGGATCTTATATTTTCTCCTGCTGTCATTAGGGACTATTTTGGACTTAGACCATTATCATGCACATTTTTGTATTACCCTCCTAGGGATTTAGCCTTTGGTGATTCCTACTCCCATATTACATTAGATAGGATGCACCTTTTTTTTTTTTTTTGCAAGATAGGGTACCTACAGTGACTTAGTTTCACTCTGTTAGACTTAGGATATAGGACTATGTACTGTATAGGATCATAGTCACCTGCATTTTGCCCTTGACCACTAAGGATGTCGTGATGATGCAACCTTTTCATTCATTCTTGCTATATGCATTTTGTCATAGGTAAGACATAGATCTTAGTCTACACATATTTTATACCATCATTTACTCATCTAGCATTAGTACTAGGAGGAGGGTTCACATGCCCTACTATCACATTTTGACATCATTACTAGCCTCATTTGGGATTGATGTCACCATAGGTGATGTCACACCCATAAATGAGTATGACATAATAGGTCTTAAGAACTTCTCATTAGCTAGGATACATATAGATAGTAACAATGTCATGTCATGGAGAAGGGGAGACCAACCTCAACCTAACCCAACACCAGCAGAGGATGAGGAGTTTCCTAACTTTGACTTCACAGACCTTCCTCAGCTACCTCCACCTCTAGTTCCCCTCACTTTAAAGCAGAGAGTGATCAGACTTGAAGGGTTAGCCACTAGTATTCAGGGGTCAGTCACCAGTCTTCAGGGATTAGTTATCAGTTTTCAGCAGACTATAGTTCATGAGCTTCAGAGACGGGAGGAGCAGCAACAGTCATGACATCTTCATATGATGGAGATGTTCGGATCTTGGATCACTGGTCACCCTCCTCTACCCCCAGTAGAATATCAGTTCTCAGCATTTAGATTGACATCCCTTTGATGCAGAGTTTTGTATTTGATTATGTTTGACTATGTTTGACTTATTTTCAACTTTTGACTCACATTGACCCAGTTGACTATTCTAGACTTAACCAAATAGTATAATTATGAGTAATCTTAATCAATTTCTTTTTCATGCATGCTTGGACTCCAGAATTTTTGCTTGTAGTTTAAATTAGGTCATTTTATAGAATTCTTTTGTCAAACTTCTCCAAAGGATAAGCGCAAGGGAAAAGGGCATTCATGAGTGAATCTCCATGAAAAACACATTAGCATTATAAGCAATATCCCCTTTGTGTCATTCCTTAGCATACCTAAAATTCAACTTAGGGGATTACTAGTGAACATATTTGAGAATTGGGATTCAGAAGGAAAAATATTTAAATTTTACAATGTGGGTGTGGCCTTCACAACCAAAGGCGTGGCTCTATTGCTCGGAATCTCAAATAGAAGCATGCATTTAGAGATGTGTTCCAATGTTTCTTTTGGAAAATTGTATGAAAGATATTTTGCAAGGAAAGAGCTAAATCGATCTAGATTGGAACAACTAATAAAGAAATATTATCTCTGTGTGGAATCAGATGAGGATGTTAGGTCATTTTGTAAATTTTATATTTTGTATATATTTTCTTCTGTTTTGTTTCACGCTTCCTTACATGAAGGGATTTGCTGGTCTACTTGTTGTAAGTCTTGAATATGTAGTTATTTGTTTGCATAAATAGCTAATATTATCCAATGATTCATTGAAGGCATAGGCTTGGTTTCTTGAGCATATCCCTATTCAACAGCCAAGCAGCATCGTAGGACCAAGAATAAGCAAGTGGAGGTCTACTTATTCTCATATTAATAAAGTAAGGTCTAAGTTAGAAAGACTCTCATCTCTCCAAGTAAACATAAGGTGTATTTGTAACAATGGTATAAGCCAATTATCAATGTAAATGTTTGTTAATAGAGTATCTATTGTTACTGATTATTCAGATTATTATTGATATTCTCCCAATTCCCGAGGAAGTCCATTTACTTGGGACCCCCTCGCCATTTAAGTTGAGCCAACACCACAACGGGGTGACACATCCATTGCACAAATCGATACAGACTCACAGGGGTAGATGATGTTAGGACCGGTATAAGCTAGAGGGGTGAGAGGGGGTGAATATCTTGCTTCGCTTCTTTGACCTTGATTTGCAGCGGAAACTTGAAGCGAAGACTCCACAATGCTAACTCCAATATTTTACTTGGTATCCACCTCCTTGAGGTGACTAATCCAAGGGTCCACTCTCCTTACTCACAGTTCCACTTTGAATGACTCCTCGAAAACTTTCCGGAGATGGAGAAGCCTCATACAAACTCGATCACAAGAATACAACAAGAACAGTACAAGTAAATATAAAGGAAATTGATAATGACTTTACAATAATTAAATCTTACTTAGCTTGTTATCTTGTTGCTTGGAAATGCCTCTTGATCAGTTGGAAATGCAGCAACACTTCGCTTCTAACTTCTCAAGAAATGACATCTTCAAACTTTTTGCGAACCCCCTTTTCTAGGGTTCCTCTCGGGCTAGAAAAAACCTCCCAATCGATTGGTCTTACCCCCAATCGATTGTCACGTCAGCTTAACCCTTCAAAACCTACAGAACGACTCTTTTTCTCCAATCCAATCAATTGGTGAGTCATACCAATTGATTAGTTAGCCTCTAATCGATTGCCCCAATCGATTTAGAGACCTAATGTTCTCTTAAGAACTCTGGCTAAATTGATTGCCCCAATCGATTCATAAACCTTCTGTTCACTTGAGAAAAGGCTCACAATCGATTGGCCATGCTGAATCGATTAGGATAATATATTCGGAAGCCTACATTCGCGAGAAAGTCTCTGCCAATCGATTGAGCCCCCTCTCCAATCGATCCGCAGCTCCCTTTCTTTTCTCGTGACTTTTGCCTCTACCATCGATTCGCTTAAGCCTAAAACCACAAAATACGGTTTAGGGTTTACTAACCGATTGTCACTTCCTACCAATCGATTGGTAACCATAAATTTATCCTTTTTAAGGCCTGAATTCATGTTTTTCTTAGTATCTAGTTGAGCTCAATCTACTAGGACTTTCTCTGCCAACATCTAGTCATCCGTGACCTATTGGGACTTCCCGTTGCCCAATATCTGGTCAACCTTGACTTATTAGGACTTTTTCACTCATGCTAAGTGTATGGTCCTCCTTAACCCACTTGGACTTCCCCTTTCCTAACCTCGGTTAGGACTTTCAATCACCAAGTGCCTGATCCTCCCCAATCCACTTGGACTTTGCCCTTACCAACCATCCTGTTGGACTTTCCATTGCCTAACCTCAGCTAGGACTTCCCTTTGCCTAACCTCAGTTAGGAATTTCACTTGCCTAACCTCAATTCCCTTGCCTAACCTCCTGTTGCCAAATATCTTGTCAACCTTGATCTATTGGGACTTTCTCACTTATGCAAGTTAATGGTCTTCCTTGACCCACTTGGACTTCCCCTTGTCTAACCTCAGTTAGGACTTCCGATCACCAAGTGTCTAGTCCTCCCTGACCCACTTGGACTTTGCCCATGCCAACCTTTCCATTTGACTTTCCATTGCCTAACCTCAGCTAGGACTTCCCCTTGCCTAACCTCAGTTAGGACTTTCACTTGTCTAACCTTAGTTAAGACTTCCCCTTACCCAACCTCAACTAGGACTTCCCCTTGCCGAACCTCAGCAAGGACTTTCCCTTGCGTAACCTCAGCTAGGACTTTTCCTTGCCTAACCTCCAGTTAGATCATTCACTGCCTAGTCCCACTAGGTCTTTCCTCTTGCCTAACCTCAACTAGGACTTTCCCTTGCCTAACCTTAGTTAGGGATTTCAATTGCCTAACCTCAGTTAGGACTTTCCCCTGCCTAACCTCAGTTATGACTTCCTCCTGCCTAACCTTAGTTAGGACTTTTCGTTGTCTAATCTCAGTTAAGACTTTTCCAAGTCAAGTATATGATCATCCCTTGACCTACTTGACTTCTCTTGAATATATTGTCAAACATTGAAACTCAAGCTCAAGCCAACCCGAGCCTAGTCAACTTGGTCAACCTTGACCCAAGGATGATTGCACTAACAATCTCCCCCTTTTTTATGTTTGAAAATATTTTTATGTTAGGCTAACCCATTAGCCCAATTTTCATCTTCATCTCATGCCAAAGTATGAATGAGGGTTTTCTAACATAAACCCTACATTCTTCCTCTTTGGCACACATAAAAAATCTCTTCTTGAGATTCATCCATCAAAATATCCAATGAAAGTCTCATACCTTTCATTGTATCCAATGCTCCACCTTGAGCATACAACCTTCAACCAATGCTCATCCTAGAGTATTCAACCCAAATCATGCCTTTAAGGTGCCCCCCCCCCCCTCAAAGCATGCTTCATCTTCAATTATTGCACCAACAATGATTTGGAGTTCCTAAATCTTTAGGAAATCCCAAATTCTGAGTTTTGAAGTTAAAGATTCACCAACTCCCCCTTAAGTCCACATTAGTCTCTTTTAACTATCCCTTTCTCATTTTCATTAGGAAAATCACCCTTAAATACTTATCCAAGCATTTCATAGGATTAGAAATGGTTAACTTTCCTAAACGTGCCTTAACCAACTGAAATAAACTTATTTCAATTAAAATCAGCATCTCCTAATCGATTGATAACTATCATCAATCGATTGGAGTGATTGAATTGATTGGAGTAATCGATTCAGCATCATTCTGTGCTGATCAAAACAATTCTAATCGATTAGTATCACATACTAATCGATTCTGGCCTGTGCTAATCGATTGGCAATAACTTCCAATTGATTACCACACATGTCAATCGATTGGTAACAGTGTCTAGTCAATTGGCGTATCTGATTTTTCAGATTCAAATTCTGCCCAAAATTTAGAAAATCATAAATAATTTTATGATATTCAAAAAATCATGAAATTTCACGTAGACATTACTTATGTCATATACTATCAGGAAAAAATAGTTTTCTATGAAAATAAATCTCATTTTCAAAGAATGATACAAAATTAGAAACTATTGAAAACTTCAATGTTTCACTCCAATTTTGTACTTAACCAATCAATGGTGATTCCTATCAACAAATAGACTTCACAAAGGTTTTCCAAAATATTTTTGAAATTGTTTTCAAAACCAATTTCCAACCATGATCTATGAGCTAAATGCACATGACTTGTATATTAGCTTCCCCATGATTGGACTTCACAAAATCAATATATTTTGAAAAAACCAACGCTAAAATAGATGCACTAAATAAACATCTTGAGTTTTATTCTTCCTCCTAACATCTCACTTGTATCTAATGTGTCTCAATACACATACAAGTCAACTCTAAAGTTCTTGTGAGATGTATAAAATAGGTTTTCCCTAAACTAAGGGATCATTCATCTCTATCTAGGCATGTTAGACTTAATCATCCTACCTACGATGTCAACCAATGTCATTGTCCTTAATTTCAAAGAATTAAAAATAATGCATGATAATGAGTATGACATACATCATGAGTATTTTTCAAAAGAAAAACTATCATAGCTTAATGATGCATGTATGACATGACATGTATCAAAGACTAACACTATAATATCATGTCAAAATGAATGAATAACATGATGTCATAACATATGATATGCACACAAAACATGGGAATTTTGTTACAAAGAAAATACCTAGATTTTTCATCTAAGTTTCATCAACTAATTAGTATATCAAATATCCAATTTGACATAGATAACCCTATTTCCCTTGAATGTGCCAAAAACCCCAACTTGGCACACTTTTGACTTCGATCCTATTTGTGCAAATTTGATTAATTTCAATTCCTCAAATTTTATTAGCACACTTTACTCTTCAAGAGTAAAAAATCAACATCTTATTTTCAAAGTGTCATAACACCATGAAAATACCCTAAAATATCAACTTCACTATGGATGGGTTAACTACCCTTCGAATTAGGATTGACATATCCTATACCCATCAAGGGTGTAGAGAACACACTCTTAGGAACCCAATACCTATTGGTGCTTCATGGGTATACTAGGTACTCACTAGGAATAACTTTCCTAGATACTTTCCTAATGAGTTTCCTAGGCTCCTTAGGAGCCTTAGTCATGCTAGTCTCCTCAAGATCAACTCTAGGGATAACTTCCCTTGTAACCTTGACTTGACTCCTAGTCCAAGGGTTAGTTCCCTAGCTATATGGAACTCTATGATATCAGACCATACTTTCCTTATACTTAGGTTTATATCCCAAACCTTTCTTGTCCTTGGATGGTTCTTACTTATTTAACCCTAGATTACTCTTCTTGGACCATTTAACATTACTTGTCATTTTCTTAAGGGTTTTCTCTAATTTATCAAGATTTGATTTTCAATCTCTAAGTCATTAATCCTTGACTTTTCATGATTGCCTTGGATTTTTCTTTTTCTAGGCATGTGTCTAATTTTCTTATGGTTCTTGCCTAGGTCATTTTTTACCTTCCTATCCTTAGGTAAGGTAGTTCTAGCATGATATGACTTGTAATTTTCTTTAGAGTTGTCATGCTTTCTATTATCATGATAACAAGCACTAAAATGATGAAATTTATTTCTAGCATGCTTGTTTTCATGGTATAAAAAAATACCATTAACTAATGGTACCTTAGTTTTTCTCTTTGAAGCTCCCCTTGACTTGAGCTTCCTTCTTTGTTCCTGGTCAAATTCCTCCCCCTTGGACATTGATTTGGATAATGTCCCTTTTGATTGCAAGAAAAAAACACAATGTACTCCTTGCCCTTTCGTATCATGGGGCTGACCTCTTTTGATTTCTTCGTCACTTTGGGTGCCACTTTAGTCTTTTTCTTGACTAATCTTGGACACTTGCTCTTGTAATTCCCATTCTCTATACACTCAAAGCATATGATATGATTTTTATTTTTACAAATTGAAATTATTATACCTTCTTTACTTGTAGGGGTGGCACATGATTCTTCCTCATTGACTCCGAAAGTTAAGGCTTCTTCTTGTTCCGATGTCAAAGATCTCTGCCCCTCAACTCTTTAGGAGGATGCTTCTTCAATTTCCTCCTCGGATATTGAATGTATCTCAACCTCCGAATCCTCAAGTACTTGAAACAAAGAGTTTCCCTCTTTTCCTTTTTTGTTACTTTCCATTGACGATGGATCTTCATGAAGCTTAACCAATTTGCTCCACAACTCACTTGCATCCTTGTAATTACCTACCTTACACAAGATATTGTTAGGCAATATATTAACCAAAAATTTGGTTACCTTGTCATTTGTCTCAGATTTTTTGAGTTGCTACTCGGTCCATTTCTTTTTCTTGAGGAGTCTTCCTTGACCATCAATTGGGGCTTCAAATCCCCCCATCAAGATGAACCATTCTTCAATGTTTATCGTGAAGAAATTCTCAACCCTAGCCTTCCATTGGTCGAATCCTCAAAATACAAATGGTGGAGGTGCTCGGATATCGTATCTGAATCCATCTCAAGGTTCCATTTTGAAGTTGAGCTCCTTGATGATAAGTCCTTTGACTTGTTGAATTCTAGGGCTTCAAACTTCTTCTTCTTCCTCTAGCTCTTGCTTCTTCCAGCGGTTAGTCTGATGATGAGTGGCCTCACTCTAATACCACTTGTTAGGACCGGTATGAGCTAGAGGGGGTGGGGGGGTGAATAGCTTGCTTCACTTTTTTGAACTTGATTTACAGCGAAAAATTGAAGCAAATACTCCATAATGTTAACTTCAAGATTTTATTTGGTATCCACCTCCTTGAGGTGACTAATCCAAGGGGCCACTCTAGTCACTCAAAGCTCCACTATGAATGACTCCTTCTCAGAAACTTTCCAGAAGCGGAGAAGCCTCGTACAAACTTGATCACAAGAATACAATAAGAACAATACAAGCAAATACAAAAGAAATCGATAATGACTTTACAATAATGAAATCTTGCTTAGCTTGTTATCTTGTTTCTTGGAAATGCCTCTTGATTGGTTGGAAATGCAGCAACACTTCACTTCTAACTTCTCAAGAACTGGCATCTTCAAACTCTTTGCAAACCCCCTTTTCTAGGGTTCCCCTTGGGCTGGAAAAAGCCTCCCAATCGATTGCCACGTTAGCTTGATTGTTCAAAACCTATAGAATGACTCTTTTTCTCTTGTTCAATTGATTGGTGAGACATACCAATCGATTGGTTAGCCTATAATTGATTGCCCCAATCGATTCAGAGACCTACTGTTCTCTTGAGAACGTTGGCTGAATCAATTACCCCAATCGATTCACAAACTTTCTGTTCACTCGAGAAAAGATTCCCAATTGATTGGCCATGCTGAATCGATTAAGATAATTGATTCAAAAGCCTACTGTTTGTGAGAAAGTCTCTGCCACTTGATTGAGCCTCCTCTCCAATTGATTTCGCAACTCCCTTTCTATTCTCGCAACTTTTGCCTCTACCAATTGATTGACAGGCGACGCCAATTGATTGACTTAGTCACTCAAGCGAATCAATTAACTTAAGCCTAAAACTCCAAAATCCAGTTTAGGGTTTACCAATCGATTGGCATGATTGGTAACCCTAAATTCAGCCTTTTCAAGCCTAAACTTGAGTCTTGCTGGGTATCTAGTTTACCTCAACCTACCAGGACTTCCTCTGCCCCAATCTAGTCATCTGTTACCTGTTGGGACTTCCTATTGCCTAATATTGGGTCAACCTTGACCTATTAGGACTTTCTCAATCATACCAAGTGTTTTATCCTCCTTGACCCACTTGGACTTCCCCTTGCCTAGCCTCAGTTAGAACTTCTGATCACCAAGTGTCTAGTCCTCCCTGATCCACTTGGATTTTTCCCTTGCCAACCTTTTCATTGGACTTTCC
>JBBUKS010510652.1:0-13472 GCA_038050645.1 Hedychium gardnerianum | reverse complement strand
GCTGCCAGATGAACTGTTGCTATTGTATTCATGCTTCTTGCTTCTGTTGCCACGTAGTTTGCTATTGCTGCATGACTTCCTGTACGACAACCGTAATTATCTGGGTCAGTTCGCTATGTAAAGAAGGCAGGCTGGATCTTCTAGTGTCATCTATCTCAGTCTCTGCTTCAGGATTTAAAAAGCTTCCCACAGACGGCGCCAGATTATTTTGTTGTTGCATATTAAAACTTTGGAATTCAATTGATTTGATTTCTTATCATAAAGTATGAATTATCATAATCTAGTGAAGAGTAGTACTTCCACAATGTGCATTACGATTATCGATTTTATTACACGATTGATGAATCATTCAAATCGAACGATCAAGATACCTCGAAGGGGTTGGGAACACCATAACTTAAAATCCCCTCACAAGTAGTTAAAACCTTTGCGTGTTTAGTTCGTGATAGTTGATAACCTTGGTTATCTATCAAGGTCATTAAATGAGTTATAACCCCGGAATTCGATTATCTCGGTAACCTAAGGTTTTTGGAAATTCCGGAGGTTAATGAATTTTTTTTGTCAAAATTATCCTTTAATTTTTTTTGACGCCGATGACTCGCAAGTTATTCTCCAACAGCGAGCAGCAGCGAGCGGAGGCGACGGAGGCGAGTAGAGGCAATGGAGGCGACGAAAGCGAGCGGAGGCGACGGCGGCGACATTGAACAATGACGAGCAACAGACCGAGTGGCGAGCAATGGGGCAAGGCGAAGTGAGCGGTGGCGGCGGTGAGTAGCAGTGGCGACGGCTAGCGAGCAATGGTGAACGACGACAGTGAGACGAGGCGCGAGTGAGAGAGAAGATGGCACATTAATCAGATGAGTGAATTTACATTTTTAAATTAAATTTTTTATTAATTGATTCAATCACACCTAACTTAAATAAATAATTTCCTAATCAAATTATTGTATTAAAATATATATAAATTTTAAAATTTACAAATAAATTTTATTTATTTATTATATATATTATCAATTTATTATTATCATTAATATTAATATTATTAATTTAATTTAATTTATTTAAAAAAATTAATCAAATATCAAATTGATTTATTTGCAAAAATACCTTGTTGTATCAAAGATAATATAATAAATATTAAATTAGGTTATACACTAAACTCTTCAAACAAATAAGTTTTTATTACATTATCTAAAAATTAAATAATATTAGATTATATTTTATTTTTTATAATTTTTATTACATAATTATTTAATAATTATATAGTTAAATTATACAAAATAATTTGAACCAAATGGACTCTACAATTTTAGAAAAAGCCAAATCCAACGGTGGCAAACATGTCAAGAGTTGCTTAGTGTTGGAAAAGATGAATCTTCTTTTGCTCACTTCAACTATTTAAGGCTCGAGAGCCGATCCTTGGACCCACTTTCGTTTGGTTCCGGAGAGGGATTAGGGTTCTTCACTGAGAGGGCTTCGGTGAGCCCGATTTCGACCACTTTGTTTCCTGTAATTGTTACTTCATGCATACATGCAGTGAAAATCTTGTGTAGAGATGCAAAAGTTGCCTCTTCCTTGGGTGTTAAGTGATGATTGTGCATGTTTGGTTGGTTTAGGGTTCTTCCCTGATGATTGATTCCAAGTTTCTTGATTCTAAGTTGTTGATATAGCTTATGCATGATAGTGTTAATCCTAGGGTTTTCTAGTTACAGAGAAATTTGTGTGTGTTATTAGATATGACAAAACTGATATAATATCTTTGTGCAACGGATGGTAGATATTAAGAATTTGGATTTTGTTTACATTTTCACATCAATAATCTCAAGTACTTTTCAGGGGATTAGGCACCATTTCTAGATATTACTAGGATTTTTTCCTTTTCTTTTAAGGATCTATTTCTTCCTTAATAGAGAAGGAAAAAAAAAACCCTAGAAATATCTATAAATGGTGCCTAATCCCTTGAAAAGTACTTGAGATTATTGATGTGAAAATGCAAATTGATTTATTTGAAGGAGAGCTCTGGCGCAATGGTAAAGTTATTGTCGTGTGACTTGGAGGTCATGGGTTCGAGTCTCGAAAATAACCTCTTACTTTGTGGCAAAAGGCGAAACGCTTGCCCCCAGCGCCCCCGCCAATCTGTCCCAGGATCAGCACGGAGGAGGTAAATCACGGGGCTAGTCTAGTTAGCCCGAACAGTGACTAGTGCATAAGGGAGGGCAGGAACCTGGCTACTAGCTAGGATTTGACCCCCAGACCTCATTGTGGCAACACCTCATGCACTAGCCAACAGCTCATCCCGTGGGGACCCGAAAATAACCTCTTACAAAGCAAGATAAGGTTGCGTACAATAGACCCTTCCTTGGGACCCCGCATTGGCAGAAGTTTCGTGCACCAGGTTGTCCTTTATTAAGGATCTATTTGTTTCACGTAAAATATTATGTTTGTTTAAAACATTTCCAAGGAAATTTTTGTCGGAAAATGATTTCCCCCCCTTGTTTGACATGCATGATGCAAGGAAGATATTTTCCATTCCTTTTTTTTTTTGATAACCTAGGTGTCAGAACTTCGCCCGATAAATTTGGGAGGTAGACGACCTCCCCCTCGTTCACCTACCGGGTAAATCCAGAGCACAACTTATACCTTTCTTGGCCTTTTGGCTAAGATCAAGTGTAGTTTCCATTCCTCTTCTTCTCTTCCTTGCCGAGGTTGACTCATATCTCGGTAGGTGGTGGTGGGATTGAGGGCAGTGTGATAGATTTAGTGAGACCACAAATTTGACACAACCAATAGCTCCTTTTGTCAGATGAGGCAACAGGTTACAACAACTCTGTCTCGTTCGGGTTGCTATTCTTGAGGAAGAGGAGCGGACAAATAGGGAGGGTTGTTGTTTGTGGAGGTGAGTTATGGACAGAGGGGATTCAAGCAGAATTTGTTTCGTTTCAATTGATCAAACCCTAAATTACTTCTTTTATGAGAACCTCATCGAGGCCAAAAAAATATTGTTCCATAAGGCTAAAACAATCTATTAGAGAGAAACATAAGAATTAAAGAGGATGGCTGCTAGCTATCAGGTATCATATAGGGAAGGAAGCGAAGAACTACATAAACCATGAAACGCTGATTCGGCGAAGTTTTTGCCACCGAAACCTGTGTTCCTTTTCCATCCTAGTAAATAGCATCTAACAATATTAATAAATGCAACACATTTAGCAGCAAATTGGTTTATAGAGATGGAGAGGTGAAAATCCCACCATTATTAGCAAAAAGTTCGTAGTGGCCCGATGATTGAGCATTCATTGAACAAGTGGTATGGAATCGATTGGCGATGCGTGCTTTTGTAGCCGACTCGATATAAGTCGGGACACATGGTTTGTTGTTGAACAATATTATGCCCCCAAAGTCGAACTCTATATTAAAACTCAATCCTCTATTGGAAAGATCGTGGTTTGTGTTAGGTTGTTTTTCTAGCATCTTCTTCCTTGAATCACCTTTCTTTTATCATAGGATATTTGATTACTGTTTGATGTTCGTATGGTGACTGAACCTGAAAATCAGGGTTTTAGAATCAAAAATTTTCTTCCATCAAAATTGAAATCTCCATCAATTTCATTCGCTCCAACTTGTTGAATGGTGAGCATTTGCTTTAGCATTCACAGAAAATGTTGGAATAAACCACCTTTTCGTTCTGTTGAAAATCAGGTTGTGTAAATATTTTTTATTTGGCAGTTGAAATAATTGATAGTCTCTAAATATACTTATGCAAACATGATGATTTTCTTATTTTTGTATTCATCGATCTTTCTTTCTTTAGTTGACTTTGGTTTGCACTTAAATCTTAGAATTGCATACAGATTGATACCATATACACTGTTTTGTTTAGTATTCAAGTACGCATGGTGGAAAGTTTTACTGATGAATTGTTTCATGTTCTAGGAAGCTTTTTACCGAAAACAGTTCAACGCTGATGTACATCATCCTAGGATATATATTGGTAAGTCATAACTGGATCGTAGATTTTAAACGACACTTAAATCAAGCATATGTTGCTGATTAGTTTGAGGCAAAGTGGCATGCTAAGCACGAGTTATGATATTATGTTTGATCGCTATATATATTTTGTTTTAAGGAATTCAGAAATAGAAATTGTTGTCTATTACAGATTGGTTAAAGTTATCAAATGTCTCCAAAGCGCAAAGAATGCCATTATACGGTCAAGGAAGAATTTGAACTACCTCCTAGCAGGACAATAATTTCATCTGGAAGCTATATAGATGTATCGACTTTGAATGGCTCATGCTCGAGTTCAGGGCCTATGGGTGTTGGGTATGTCTACAAGAGGAGGAGGTTCCAAAGAAATTCACTTGCTCTTCTCCCAGAACCTAATGATATAAAAGATACAAATCAAGGTTTCAGTTCAAAGTCCTCCATTAGTTCCGATGATAACCTGTTGGAAGTTCCAAAACCTGATACTAAAACATCTCCGGTTGTTGTTCTTACCACAATAAACGTTGAGTCTGTTCATGATTCTGGCTTGCACAACTCGAGTTCTATTGAAGAATTTGATGTGCCTGATAAAGTATCCGATCTAGAATTACTTAAATCTCCAGAGGAGCATTGTCGTAGTTTAAACGATAGATGTTCATCCTCAAAATCTAATGTGGAACTCACATCTACTTTCTCCAAGATAGAAACAAATAATACCTATGAGTGTTCAACTTCTGATATTCTGGAACTACGAGAATTTGAATCGGCGAGGGAGCTTTGTATCTATGTGCTAAAAAAACACAGGCTAATGGGAGATTCCTGTACTAGAATCAGCCATTATGATATAGGAATCATGTCAAATGATAACAGTGAGCTTTCTCAGAAATGCAAAATATGTGGGCTATTCGAAAACCCATTGAAGATGCTTATTTGTGACGAGTGCAATGAAGCACATCATCAGTCTTGTTGTGTTCCGAGATTGAAACAACTTCCAGTCGATGAATGGTGTTGCCTTCCTTGTTTCAAGAAGAAGCCAAAACATCTGGTGAATAAATCATCAAAGGCGGTAGGCGAAAGCTCAAATTACACAAATAGAAAGTATTCTATATCATTCATGTTGAAGGACCATCAACCATATACCACCGGAGTTCGAATTGGTAAAGATTTTCAAGCTGAAGTCGCAGACTGGTCTGGACTTGCTTCCGAGTATGTTATTCGCCTATCTCCTTTGTATCGATTAAGATATCTCACCCAGTGCTTTATGTTTCTATGTGTCACTTCTTATGTCCTTTCTCTTTGTTTGATTTGGTTTTTCTTCACCAGTCTCTTTGATTATGTAGTGAAGATGATTATTTTGATGAACCTTATAAAATGGATACGGATGAATCCGTAAATTTGAATGTAAGGGTTAAAATCTTTTTCTCAAAGTAACCATTTATCTTATGTGTTGTTTTGGATACTAAATGGGTTGAACATGTCAAATGTAATGGTTAGGTATGGAATGGAAGCAAGATTCAATATCGTTGCAATATTGGTAATTGGGTGCAATGCAAGGAGATTATATACTCAAATGGATGTGACGAGGGCACTATCTGTGGAAAGTGGCGCAGGTTCTTCTTTCTTATCTTCGAAAACTAGTCTACTTCTTTACCGTTTCACTTGGTTATGATTGAACTTTTATTGGTTCAAGTTCATTCTTTTACATTAGTACATACAAACTTGATTTTTTACTTATGGAATAATGGAATAATGATTTCTATGCTCGATAGCAAAAATAACCGTGAAATATCATTGCCTATGGAATACTTAGTTCCAAATTTATAAGGAATGAGAATTCCTTGCTCTATTCTAACAATAACTCTTCATTTATCTATTTTATGCTTTCTATAACTCATTTGATTGCTTCAATTAGACTAACTAGGTTGGCTAGTCTCGTCAATCTAGATGGTTCATTTGAGTTCGTTAGACAAAACAGTCTAGGTGAGCCATGTAGGCCAGGTGGCTAAGTAGTTTGGACGGCTTAAATGGGTTGGACGATCCAAACGGTCTAAATTAGTTAGTTGGGCCAAACTGTCAAGATGGTTTGCGGAATCCAGGTCGCCTAGCCCATCCGGACGATTTGAATTGTCCAAGGCAGTCTAGTCTATCCGAATAGGTAGGAGCATAGATCAATCTTGCTTAGGGCTGTCCTGGGCTCTAGGCCAGCCCAATTTTTTTTTTAATTACCTATGTAAATTTTTTACTTAGCCCACTAAAATTCACTCCTTCCACACCCAAAGCATAGCTCACCTCATTAAGTTCAAGCGTCTCCCAACTCTAATTCCTGGATCTGTCTGTAGATAGGAGAGCTGGGCGGTCGAAATGGTTTGTGGCAAGTAGGCTGAGGGGAAGACGGGGCGATACAAGTGAGCTAGATTGATCTTGGATGGTCAAGTCGGCTTGCATGGTCTGGGTCGGCCAAGCGATTTAGTCAAGTGTCCAAGTGGTTCAATGGGGCAACTGGGTTGTTGGTACCAGATAGGTCAATTAGGCTTATTGAAGTAAATTGTGCAAGTAAAATGTGTCAAAAAAATTATTTATGTGGTGATGTATTTTTATTGTGAAAATTTATTTTTTGTTTATTATATTCTATGAACCAAAAAATGAATATTTAAGAATTTCGCATTCTTCCTTTTGGAAAGAGAGGATTAGTGATTGTTGCTTTCTCTAGGCCTATAGAAAAATATGGGAAAATCTCAAATGGTACCATCCCTCAGTCACCCAAAATGAAAGAGACAATTTTGTAGTTCTTAGTCTATGGCAATGTATTGCTAGGTGCTCCATTTTCCCTCTAAGACGAATCTAAACCTGTGCTCGAGGATTCCAATTAACATAATTATATCTATATTACTAATTATTGCTAATGGTATACCATTGCATAGAGTTCAGTTGGAGAGCTAGACACTAAGGGCTTTCGGTATGACTAATATTGAATATCGAACTTTAGCATCAATTTGAGAATAAAGAATGATTTGATTAAGCGTCATTAGTCAAAATTATTTTGTAAGAACATAGTTGGGTTTGATCCTCCACACTTCACATTCTTTTTCAAATGTTCTCGCATGAACCCTAAAGTGTTTTTTTCGAGGTTTTGATGTAGTTAGCTCTCATTTTACATTGCAGGGCTCCTCTTTTCACAGTTCAGAGTGAAGATTGGGACTGCTCTTGTGCCATTCAATGGGATCCAATTCATGCAGATTGCGTCGTGCCTCAGGTGAATAGTCTTTACACGAATCGACACAGCATTATGTTATCGGTTAGTCGCCCGAATTCATTGTTAAATAACCTCATGAGATATTGATGAACTCATTACTTGTATCATATCCAATGGTTTCTGGTCTTTTTTGCTTCATTATCGATACATATGAAAACCAATACTACTTTCCACAAAGTCATTGATACGATATAAAGTCAATTCGACATTTCTTGCTTATCGTAGATTGTTATTGCAATCACTAACTTAATGTTTCGGTGTCTTATAATTGCTTCCTCTATTATTCAATTGATTTTGGTGTTTCAGTGTTGCTGTTTTTAAAGCTATTGTTCTTGTAAATCTGCAGGAACTTGAAACCGAAGAGGTTCTCAATCAACTAAAATTTATAAAACGGGTATGCCAAAAACAATCCTTGTTGAATAATCATTATGCTCCGCAATCTTCTTTGCTCGCGATGTCTTACTACCGAACAATCCTCACAATTTCTATTTCTATGCTAAAGATAAGTTTGACTTATGATATTTAGTTAGAGTTGTAAGTTCATGTAGGCGATGCTCAACACAGATTTGTTATTTTGTAATCACTCTAAGCGAACATAACTTGCATTGATGTGTTAGTTGAGTTGAGTGATATATCGGAGTTGAAAGCCTTTATACTTCCATGTTTCTAACTTTGCTCGATTATTCCATGCAGTTGAAGGCTCGACTGAGTTCTAAATCCTAAAGGACTCCAATCGAAGTGCCAACTTGGAAGGTAACAAAATGCTCTCTCATAACTTTTTGGAACGAGTTGAAGACTTTGTTCAATGAGATTGTTCTACTTCTTGGTCTAACTTTTTTCAATATATCATCGTGATGTATACAAGTAGGGAATCGGACATAGAAATCTTGCCCCCCAAAGAACAAGATGTATCGGGTTACCAATCGATTGGAAATAAAGTTTCAGCGATAGTTTTTTTCCCTTGAGAACAACTTGTTTTTGTGTTGTACCATGAAGGAATAACTAGAAGAGCAAGGATGGGCATATAGCATTCTAAATATAGATCCAAAATATTACGATATTAGGAGTATATTTTTTGTAATTTTATACACGGAGTATAGGTGACAATCAGGTTAGGTCGCTTGCAACCCAACCCGATATATATGAGTTGTTCTTGATATGGCTTAGTGGGAGTTGGGTCACATTGGGTCTGACTCAACTTGGTCTGCAAGTTAGGTCAGGTTGAGTTGGGTAGGCTCGTTCACAAAAATATAAAAGTTAAAATTCAAAATACAATAAGAAGGTCTCTAAAAAAAGTAATACTTTAATTTTTCTTATATATATATATATATATATACTTTTTATTTTTTTATTTATTTATATCAAAAAAGGTCTGATTGAGCTTAAGCATTAATGCTCTGTTAATTCAGAGATGTAGATTGAGAAAGGAAAGATTTTTTGTGGAAAAAAAAAATTTTCCTTGCAAAGGAAGAGAAAGGGAAGGAAAGTAAAGGAAAGAAGAGGAAAGAGAAGAGAATTTTTTCTAGATGATATGTGTAATAATAGAGAGATATTATGTGGTTGGAAAGTCAAATATAAGAATAGAGGTGATAGTTAAAAGAAATCTCAAGTAGTTCCGGTTCCCAGTAGCTTCGGCTCACGAATCTCCCGGCTTCTAATAGCCCCGACTCTCGAATCTCTTGGCTCCTAGTAGTTTCGGCTCTTAAATCCCCGTCTCCAATAGTCCCAGCTCTTGCCTCTCCGGCTACTAACTGCCCCGACTACTAGTAGCTTCCGGTTATCTATACCATGAGCACAAGATCCTTCATATCTCCTGGAAACTGATAGTCATTGTTCCGAATCGGGCGCAAAGAACGTGGGCGTTACTCCACGAAGAATGCGGGAAAACATAACTCTTTACTCCTAATAAATAGAAGTAAATGAGATATCGTGGGCGAAAATAGCAGATACATGAAGAATGTGGGAGAGTCCACAAAATCCTATAAAAGGTTATTTGTTTCCGGAGGCACAGGTACGCACATCCACGCATATAAAACTCTAGTTATTGCTCATCTTTTTTATTTCACCTCAACTGACTTGAGCGTCGGAGGGATTACGTCGAAGAACTCCTTGACCGTCATTCTAACCGTTCCCTCCCAATTTCTCTTAGGTGAAAATACAAGGGCTTCTCCCAAGGCTCTCCCTGTTGATCATTGACCGACAACGAAGTCACTCTCTATGCGAAATCATCAGTGAGTCACTCGCTGACGTTTTTGGGCAGAATCAAATTGATGTCGTATGTAGAAATACTGAGTTAAGATTTGAACTAGGACGATAGAGATGAGTGACACTAGCCATCCAACATCATCACCATGGCGACGGAAGATTTTAACAAGCTCGTGGCTGTAACCATATAGGCGGTATTGTAAGGACAACTACAATCACCCGTGTCGCCCACGCCTACCTTGGGAGGAATTTTGTCTGGATCAATGGAAGCACCGCCAACGCTTGGTCTGAGGATAACCTGGCCTGCGGAAACACCCCGTGCAGCCCCTCTATGGCGCCAAAATCATTCTTGGAATCTTCCGGGAAAATCCCACGTGCAAACCCTCCTAAAAGGAAAACACCATGTTTGGTGGAGTGAAAGCATCTTTCGGTCCTCCTTTCGTTAGGAATATTCTACAAAACGAACTGCCCTGCCATTTCCGAGCATTACATATTGGAGAGTATAGTGGAGAGACTGATCCAGAGGATCACATATGCAAGTTCGAGAATGCCTCCTTGTTATACTAGTACACGGATGACATCAAGTGTTGAGTCTTCTCGTTTCCTCCATTCATACTTTTAAGAAATTCAATATGGTGTTCATGCAGTACTTTGCCACCAATCGATGATACCAAAAAACTCCACACGACCTGTTAGCCCGCAAACAGAAGTCCAAGGAACCATTGAAAGATTATCTACAAAAGTTCAGTCGGGTGGCCATGGATGCTCTCTCGATTATCCCGGAGGTGCAAGTCAACGTCTTCTCCCAAGACTTGACAGACGGAGAATTCTTCAAATCCCTATAAGAAATCTCCTGCCAATTTTGACGGATTACAGGCTAGGACATTCAAGTATATTCAAGTAGAGGAAGTCTAGTATGCCAAAAGAAAGGAAGTTCCCACTCCGGCTGCTGCCCTCGGCTAGTCGGATCGCAAGACTCCTCCCCCCTGTGAAACAGAGGGTATCCCAAACAAAGGAAGGATAAGATTGTGCAGACAGTCGAAAGTGTCCCCGATTCGTTTCTTGAATCGGGTCGAGGGTCATACTTGCATGATCGATATTGCGTCTTCCATGAGTCGGATACTCATTCAACTAGGATTGTCAACAGTACGCTCGAGAACTGAGGTGAGCGGTAGAGCAGTGAAAGACCCCCGGAGCAGGTCTAATCAGGGAGGACCCCCAAACCCTATCAACATTCTCGTCCTTAAAGTAGGAATGTTACCCCAAACCATCGCTCAAATCAGCGATCTCCTTTCCCGCCAAGGAGATCCCCATCTTCATCCTAATTCCAACCAGAGGACGCTCGGGAAAGAGAAAAGGATAAAGGAAAGAGCAAGATAGATGCTTGCGGGATAATTCATATGATTTCAGGAGGACCTACGGACGGAGATTCAACTTGCGCCTGAAAGGCCTATGGACGGAAATTAGAGAGCTATGAGGTCAACATCAATCGAGGAAGTCAACAAGATTCCGTGATAAGCTTCCCATGATGACGTCTTGGTGATTGAAACTTGGATCGCCAATTACACCGTGAAATGAGTGTTTGTTGACATCGGGAGTTTCGTCAACATCATCTTCAAATACGCTTTTGACCAGCTACAATTGGAGGAGAAAGAACTACACTCGATGAACACCTTCGTATACAAGTTCACCGGACATGAGGTACTAGGGACAAATCCAACTTTCTCTTTCCCTAGGAGAAAAGCCTGCGAGGAAAACGAAACGTGTCCCCTTCCTCATCGTAAACACAATCTCCGCTTACAATGTCATACTAGGGAGACCAGTGTTAAGCGCATTTCAGGCGGTGATTTCTATTTTCCATCAGAAGTTCAAATTTTCAGTGGGGGACCAAATAGGGGAAGCGAGAGGGAATTAATTGGCGGCCCGAAAGTGCTATATCAATATAGTCAAGACTGATTCCTGCAAAGTACCCCGACTACAAGACATCTCGGTACAGATTGTTCAAGAGGTACTAATGTCCCAACCGACTGAGGGTAAGGAAGATGTGCAAATCCATCCCGATCGATCGGAGGGAATCACCCGAGTAGCTGCTGAGCTTCATTCAGAGCTTAAACACGAATTAATTGCGTGTCTCTCACGCAACCATGATATCTTCGCTTGATCATCTAGGGAAGTTACTGGTGTCTCCTCGAAAGTGATGGTACATCGGCTGAACACACTTCTCGATGTTCGACCTGTCCGCCAAAAGAAATGAAAATTTTCGCCCGAACAGGATCAGGTAATAAAGACAGAAATCAAGAAGTTGAAGGAGGCGAGACATATACGCGAAGTTCAATTCCCGACTTGGCTCGCCAATGTGGTGTTGGTACCCAAGCCGGATGGCAAATGGAGAGTATGCATTGACTTCTGAGACCTCAATAAAGTCTGTCTGAAAGATTGTTACCCTCTCCCCCGCATTGACAAGCTGGTAGACTCTATCTCTAGATGTGAATTCATATGTATGCTCGATGTTTACCAAGGGTATCACCAAATTCCCTTGTCCTTGGAAGATCAGGAAAATGTTAGCTTCATCAGCTCTGTTGGGACTTTCTGCTATACTATTATGCCTTTTGGCCTAAAGAATGCAGGAGCAACTTATCAAAAGTTGATGGATCGGGAATTCGAGCATCAAATAGGGAGGAACATTGAAATATACGTAGATAACATCTTAATCAAAACTGCTCGAGCAGAGAGCTTAATTGCAGACGTTGAGGAAACATGTTGCACTTTGAGAAAATACAGATTGAAACTTAATCCGGATAATGTCTCTTTGAAGTCAAAAGCGAAAAGTTCCTCGGATACATCGTCACTGAGAGAGGGATCGAAGTCAATCCTGAGAATATTCAAGCTCTTTAGAACATGCCCCCTCCCCGCAACCTTCGAGAAGCACAACGGCTAGTGAGCCGCATCACGGTCCTGTCCCGGTTCATCTCTCGTTCCGCAGATTGAAGCTTCCCTTTTAAAGTATTGAAGAATACTCTAAATTCGAATGGAACGAGGATTGTGACAAGGCCTTTGGTGAATTAAAGGAGTATCTCTCCTCGCTCTCGATCCTCTCCAAATCGGTGGCAGACGAGATGCTGTGAGTATATCTATCGACCTTCGGAGGAGTTGTCGTCATGGTGTTGTTGTGATAAGAAGACAAGGTACAACATCCTATCTACTTTTTTAGTCATCTGCTAAAAGAAACAGAGAGCAGATATAGCAACCTAGAAAAATTAGTTTTCGAGTTAACTCTAGCGGCTCGGAGGTTGCGACCGTAATTTCTTGCTCATCCAATCACGACACTCACCAATAGTAGTATGAGTCGTATAATGACAAACCTAAAGGCCACTGGTCGATTGATTAAGTGAACTACTGAATTGTGCGAGTATGACATTCAGTATCAACCCAGAATCGCCATCAAGACTCAAGCTTTGGCAGACTTCCTGGCTGAAATCCCTGACCAGGAAGATGGAGTATGGAAGATCTTCGTGGATGGGCCATCCACTCGACATGGTAGCGACGTTGGGATCTTGCTGATTTCTCCACGGGATGAGATGTTTCAACTCTCCGTTCGGCTCGACTTCCGGGCCTCCAACAATGAAGATGAATATGAATTCTTGCTAGTGGGGTTGTAGACAGTCAGGCAAGTGGGGGGCATCCCAAGTCATTATCCACTCAGACCCCCAATTAGCAACTCAACAGTTGAAAGATAACTTTGAGATTCAAAATGACCGATTACGACGGTATGCGAAAATATTTGAGAAACTCAAAACAAGCTTTCAGGAGGTCACCATCCGAAAAAATTCCTGTACAGAGAACCAGAAAGCCGACGAGTTTGCCAAAATAGCAAGTGCACTGGCTACATGGACGGATAATATGGTGACAAAAATTTTATTGATCACTTAGATTGATCAAGCACCCAATCCCGACAGATCGATCAATTGGAGGATCCCTATTATCGATTATCTTGATCAAGAAGTCTTACCTTCTGATCTAGAGACTGCTC
>JBBUKS010510634.1:0-13476 GCA_038050645.1 Hedychium gardnerianum | reverse complement strand
TACACCCATTTCCGAATTCATATCCCCAAACCATACTCAACATAGCTAACATGAACCAAACATCCATACATGATCAAATTCATTCAATGATTCAACACATCCCAACAAACCTAAATAAGATCCATGTAAGAACAACAGAGATAACACAACCAACATTCATTAAGTCGAGGAATTCATTACCAACTGGTTCCTCCTCGAAGGTGGCTTCCAGAATCGTAGCTGAGATGGTCAAATGGTGAGGGTAGTGGCTAGAAATAGTAAGCTGGTTAGACTAGACTTGGGTGACAGCGGCAAATCTGCCCTAGGACCCAAATCTAGCCGGTGATGGAGTGGCTAGTGATGGCTGTTGATTTGTTACAAGAGCAAAAAGATGATAATCGGATCTGCCCTAGATGCACTATCCGGCCAGATAGTAACAACCCATACCAATGCTGGCTGGTTATAGTGGAGTGACCGAAGCTTAGAACAGGGAAATCAATGGCCCTTCTCATAGTGGGGGACTGATGGAGCAAGCATTGGAACGCTAGCTCCGACGGTCAGAAGAAGGCAGTCCTAGCTGGGGCGACGATGGTCGAATCTCATATTTGGGTAACAATGGCCAATCTGGCCAGGGATCGATCTGGCTAGTAGTTAACCTCCAGAATAGTAGAGGGATGGGGAAAGTTGGCCAACAACGATAAGGATTTCAGCTTGGTCGGTGACAACAACGGCTGGTAGTAGAGCAGCTGCATTGGCCGCAATGGTGGCCAGCGACGCCCACCTTGGTTTGGATCTGAGGCGACTGCGGCCTAGCACTGGAAAGGCAGCGCTGGGGAGATTCGGCCGACAGTGGCAGTAGGGAAGATCGGAAATAAAATGAGGGAAGGAGTGGGGAAACTAGCTTAGCTCTCGGTTGTGGGCTGTAGTTGATGGCAGCATCACCGGTGGCGATCTTCCTTGATCGGAGGAGGGATGGCCATCATTGGACGGTGGTAGCAGGGGTCGATGATGGAGGGCGGCGACTGGAGATCGAAGAAGGAGGAATGGATTTGGCTGAGTTTGAGTGAGGGAAGGAATTAAAAAGTTAGGTCTTTATAAATTAAGTTTATAAAACTTAGGTTAATACTTAAAGCTTAGGTTAATACTTAAAGCTTAGGTTAATGAAATTAATCAACTCTCAACTTAATTGATATTCTAAACAGGCTTTCAAAAGCCTATTATTTATATCCCCGTAAACTCCTCTAATTAACTTTGATTAAATCTAGAAAAAATTCTAAAATTTCTCAAAAAAAATTTCTTTAAGCTTATTCCTCAATTAACACACATTATTTTACTACTTTTAATTTCTATATTTAACAAAATATACAAATTTTAAAGATTCAAATCTAAATTTTAAAATCCAAATTAATTTTAAAACTAATTATCATCAAGTTCCCTTTAACTATGGAACAAAGACTAACTAAATTTAAAAATTAAATCCTCAACTTTTAAAAATTTTAAAAAATACAAAATCAAAAAATAAATTAATTCTTTTAAAAAAAGAAAATAATGAACATTAAAAACATAAACTTGGGTTACAAGTGTAAGTTAAATATAAATCAAGAAATTAAAATTCATAAATCAAGTTATAATCAAGTACCTTATAATTATTGAACTAATTAATAAAATTATACCTAATGAAACAATAAAATTAATAAAAATAAAAATATGTCAAAGTGGGTTGACACATTCGCAGGTTCACACAAAATATATCAAATCAAAAATTTGATACATTATTAGAAATCAACAATTATTATTTGATTGACTTGACTCATATATACTTGCCATCTACATATATATTTATATTTAATTATATTATGTATATAAATGTCATGTCATACATGTTAGCTTTAATTTCTTGCTTAAGTTAGATTGGTTAGATAGGAAAAAGATTGTTTAACACTTGACAACCTAATATTAGGACACGACAAGATGATAGTATATTAGGGAGACTTAGTATAAGTGTGTCCAAGTTGGATAATGTGTATCCTACTTGGTGCACTCAGCTAAAAGGAACTAACTAAAGCTACCTCACCATATCCTAAACTAGTTATACTAGGGTTTTTCAAGAAGTAGGTTAAATATATAATTTCTTAAAAAGACTTTGTCTAAGGAAGTGGTCGTTGTTCCAATATCAAAGAAGACCTCTATGCCTCACCATGACTTAGAAGTCAATATTTGAAATGTGCACTTAACTGACTGACGACCAAACCTAAATCTAACCCAAGGTCAAATAATCTTCCAATTCAAACTTAAATTTTAAATCAAGTAAAATTGACAAAGCGTCTCACAAAAACTTTAGGTTACCGTGATTGATTGTATTCAGACACTTAGAATGAGTGAGACAACAAGGACCATTAAATTGAAAATATTTTTAAAATTTATAGGATTATTTTCTAAAAGTAATTTCAAAATAGTAATTAACATAGTAATGTTTAATGATATTTCATGCTTGATTGATGTATATATACTTTTGAAAATGATTCTTGTTGAATAACACTTAGAGTCTAAATCCCTAGGTCAACATACAATTCCTAGACCACTAAGACACATAGGCAGATCTTCCTTTTGGTTAATAAGGATGTCCTAAGGGTGTGCCAGGTTAAGAGGAGGTCATTATTAGAAGATCCACATTTGAAATGAGTTTTTAAAATATGTTTGATTTTGTTTAAAATATTATTCCTTTGAAAAAAACTTTGAAAATTCATTTATTTTTTTTTAAAAAAAAAACTTTTAAAAAATCTTTGAAATTTTCTTTGAAAATATCTTTGAAAATTTCATTGAAAAAATATTTAAATAATTCCTTTGGAAAAATCATTGAAAATTACTTTAAAATTCGTTTTTGAAAAAGTGCTTTCAAAAGTATTTCAAAAATATTTAGAAATTTCTTTGTAAATATTCCTTGAAAATCATAGTGTGCAAAATTTTTAAAATCTTTGAAAATATATTTTGAAAAAAAATAATTGCAAATTCCTTTGCAAAATTATTGAAAATATGTTAAAAGGTTTGAAAGGTACTTTATTTTTTTTTAAAAAAAACAATGATCTTTCAAGAAGGTATAGAAAGTAAGTTTTTGACCATGGAAAATCCAAAAAATTATTAGTGCAATGCCTAAGGAGAACCTTTGGTAATTAACCATTTTATTTATGTAAATGGGGGAGAGGAAAGCTTAAGTTAGAAAAATCTAGTACCTCTTAGTTTGATCTCAGTTTGGTATAAAAACCTTTAGACCTTAGCCTAACTTAAGAGTATTATCAAATATAAAAATGGAGGAGATTGTTGGTGCAATCGGCTTTGAGGGTTTCAATGTTTGATAATATACTTATGTCTAGTCAAGTTTGACGAAGGATTGATCCAAATATGACTTGATGTTAGAAGTGAGCTAAGTCTAGTCAGTCAATGGTCGATTGGATGACTAGCAAAGGTAAAGTCTAGTCAGGTCAAGGATGATTGGATGTCTGACAAGTGGCAAGTCCAAGTGGGATACTTGGTAGACTTGATCTTAAGGGAGTGAAACTTAGGTGGTGGAAGTCTTTGAGGAGTAAACTTCAAGCAAGAAGCCTAGTAGGCCAGGTAGACTTACAAGATTAGAATTGATCCTAAGGGAACCTTGGATGGTAAAGTCTTGGAGGAACTCGAAGCAAGAGGTAATCCTAGTAGGTCATGTAGACTTACAGGATTAAGCTTTGCTTGTTGTTTTTGTATGTATGTCTTGCAGGATCCTAAAGCTTGAAGAAAGACGAAAAGCAGACGAAGGCAACTAGATTCAATCAGACCAAGTCTAGGGTGAACAAGACTTTACTTGGGTCGAATTGGACCCAGGCCGGTTTGGTCGACCAATCCCAAGGATTGATAGACGGATTGGGTTCGGTTGATCGGATTCTAGTTTGGACTCGAATCAATGATGTGGCTTGGTTCGGTAGATTGAAAAAGTTTTTCGATTGATTGATAAACTTGATAACGACGAAATCATAGATCACGATGAACTTGGTCATGGGTGTTGGTGCAATCAGCCTTCAGGGTTTTGATGTTTGATAATATACTAATGTTTAGTCAGTTTGACCAATGGTTAATACAAATAAGACTTGATGTTTAGAAGAGCGAAGTCTAGTCAGGTCAGGGTTGACCAGATGATTAACAAAGAGGAGTCTAGTTAGGTCAAGATTGATGGGTTGACTAGCATGGGTGAGAAGTCTACCGAGTGGTTGCCAAGTCCAGGCAGGTCAAGGTGACTGGATGTCTAGCAAGGGTGAGTTGTCTACTGAGTGACTAACAAATCTAAGTGGGTTTGGAGAACTAGAGGCTTGGCAAAGGAAAATCCTAAGGGGCTGAACCTTAGGTGGTGAAGTCTTGGAGGAAGTCCAAGCAAGAATCCTAGTAGGTCGGGTAGACTTATAGGAGTGTGGCTTGATCCTAAGGTAGTGACCCTTAGGTGGTAAATTCTTGGAGGAGTGACCTCTAAGTAAAATGTATGTCTAGTAGGTCAAGTAGACTTACAAGATTAGGCTAGGTTACATGCTTGTGTTTGGTATGGTTGTTTTGTAAGAACCTGGAGATGGAAGCAAAATAAAGAGTAAACAAATGCAATTAGACATAGCAGGACCAAGTCTGGAGTGAACCATACTTTGGAAGAGAAAAGTCTAGTCATGTCGGTTGACTAATATACTAGAAAAGAGGAGTCTTGTCAGGTTAAGGTTAAATGGATGACTAGCAAGGGTGAGAAGTCTATTGAGTGGATGGAAAGTCCAGGTAGGTCAAGGTGACTAGATGTCTAGCAAGGGTGTGTAGTCTACCGAGTGACTAGCAAGTCCAAGCGAGTCTAGAAGACTGGAGGCTTGGCAAAGAGAAATCCAAAGGGGTTGAACCATAGGTGGTGAAGTCTTGGAGGAAGTCTAAGGAAGAAACCTAGTAGGTCGGGTAGACATATAGGAGTGTGGCTTGATCCTAAGGGAGTGACCCTTAGGTGGCAAAGTCTTGGAGGAGTGACCTCTAAGCAAAATGTAAGTCTAGTAGGTTAGGTATACTTATAGGATTAGGATAGGTTACATGCTTGTGTTTAGTATTGTTGTTTTGCAGGAACCTAGAGATGGAAGAAAAAAAGAGAGTAGACAAATCCAATCGGACATAGCTAGACCATGTCTGGAGTGAACAAGACTTTGGAAGAGAAAAGTCTAGTCGGTTGGTTGACCAGATGACTAGCAAAGAGGAGTCTAGTTAGGTAAAGGTTGAACGGATGACTGTAAGGGTGAGAAGTCTATCGAGTGACTAGCAAGTCTAGGCAGGTCAAGGTGACCGGATGTCTGGCAAGGGTGAGTAGTCTATTGAGTGACTAGCAACTCCAAGTGGGTCTAAAGGACTGGAGGTTTGGTAAAGGGAAATCCTAAGGGGGTGAGCCTTAGGTCATGAGTCTTGGAGGAAGTCCATGCAAGAAGCCTAGTAGGTTGGGTAAATTTTTAGGAGTGCGACTTGATCCTAAGGGAGTGACCCTAAGGTGGTAAAGTCTTGGAGGAGTGTTGATTCAACCACAAGTGCGCGACTAGGTCATCAAGTAATAAAAATATCGATTCACAAGGACTGTTGATTAAGCACTAGTCAAGTTTGCAAAGAAAGTTATCTACACAGTCGAAGGCTGGTTGTGTTGGATCATGGAATAGGAGAGAGGCGGGGATGTGAATCTCATTCGTTTAAAAATATTTTATTTTTACATAAATCAAAGTTGCAGTGGAAACAAAAATGAAAAGAGTATGCAATTCCTTTTACTTGGTTTGGAGCCCAACCGACTCCTACTCCAAGAACCCACGACCCTTCGGATCGTATCAATGGGTTAATCTACTATTATAGTTCTTCCGAAGAAGCAAATTCGTACAATAATGAATACAATTAAAGATTATGCAAGTACAATAAATAATACCAACAAGAAGACCATGAAGTGAAATGTAGCTTGTCGGTAGCCTCCCGACGATATTATGACTTGCACAAGCAGTAGCAGACACTAGAACATAATGGAGCAAGGAGTGAGGTTTGATAATCAGCTTGGACCCCAAGGGCTTCTTTTATAGGTTGTGTTCTGTCGACTGAAAACCCAATCACTCGACTGATCCTTTCGGTCGAATGATCCTCCTATCCATCGACTAAACCCGCGCCCTTCTTTCTTTGCTATAATTCGATCCATTCAATCTCGGAAATCACGCCTGATCAGTTGAGTAATCCAGCTTATCAGTCGATGGATCCCTATGTTTATCCTTTTTGTGTTGATTCGATTTGATCTCTGTTTATTGTCATATTTGATCGGTCGAATGATACCCCGGATCAGTTGACTGAACCTAGTGTTTTTCAACTTTGCAAACTCTATCAATACTATGCCATGTTACCCTGATCGATCGACATAACCCATTTTTTTATTGACTGAACACAAGGAAAAAACATAACTTTGTTTACCTGCAAAACAAAGTTTAGCACAAAAAAAATAGGAGTCTTGCAAAAAAAAAGTTAGATCATATAAGTATGCATGAATATGACAGTTCAACCTATCTTGATCTCAACTTAGAAACCTCCGTTGGTTTTTTTAGTTGGATCAACACCTAAGAATTATCCTCACTAGGACACGACCTCACTGCACTAACTCCAGTTTGCTTACCTCAACTCACATGCCAAACATCAGGTCCTCTAGACCTGTTTGGACTTTGCTCAGCATCGGATCGGCTTTCCAGGTCTTCCATTTAATTCGATATCAGGTCCTCCAGACCTATCGAATCCACATGCCAGATGTTAGGTTCTCTTGACCCATCTGGACTTCCTGCCTGGTTCCACGATCTACCGATACTTTCCTTGCCAAACATCGGGTCCTCCAGACCTGTTTGAACTTTGCTCAGCATTGGGTCGGCCTTTCAGGTCTTCCACTTGATTCGATATCAGGTCCTCTAGATCTATCGAATCATCCTGCCAGATGTTAGGTCTTCTTGACCCATCTAGACTTCCCTTGCCTAGTATCGAGTCTTCCAGACCTACAAGGGCTTTCAGAGTTGAGATCTTGTACACTGGATTAGTTCATTAGATAACAATAAGACTTAACTTTGAACCTTTGACAACATCAAAATATAGGTTTGATTATAGTGCTCCCTGCACCAACAAGGTCTGGATATACTTCATGAGTCACAAATTTGAAGCCTTTTCAAAGTTTAAGTTGTGGAAAACTGAAGTGGAGAACCATACCGGAAGAAAGATAAAATGCCTTAGATCAGATAATGAGACTAAGTACACAGATTCAAAGTTTCAGAAATTTTGTGAGCAACATGGGATTATAAGACATTTCTCAGTTCACAAGATACCACAGTAGAATAGTATAGCAGAAAGATTGAACAAGACAATCATTGAGAAGGCAAGATGTCTCAAACTGAATACAGGGCTAGCAAAGAGTTTGTAGGCAGAAGCAGTTAACATGACATGTTATCTTATTAATAGATCACCAAGGTCATCACTAGCAAGCAAAGTATCAGAGGAAGTATAGACAGAGAATCTAGTAAAGTACTCTCATCTTCGAGTTTTTGGATGTCCAGCTTATATGCACATATCTAGTGAGGAAAGATCAAAGCTGGATGCAAAGTCGAAGAAGTGCATTTTTCTGGAGTATTAGAAAGGAGTTAAGGGCTTCAAACTTTGGGATTCTAAGATAAACAAGGTGGTGATCAACAGAGATGTGGTGTTTGACGAGAATGTCATGTTACTGAGTACTCAGGGAGATGGAAAGGTAACATCATAGAGCAACAAGGAAAAGGACGTTGTGCAGGTGGAGCTAGAGACTCATGACTCTGATGATGATAGCTTAGGACACACAGAACATCACACTGTAGCTAGAGGCAGGACAAGACGGGTCATAAAGTCTCCCACCATATACGATTTTGAGGACTTAGTGTCTTATGCACTCATCACTAGTAACAAAGATCCTACATCTTTTCAGGAGACGGTTTCACAACTCTAAAAAGGATAAGTGGATGAGTATTATGATAGAAGAGATGGAGTCGTTGCATAAAAACAAAACATGGGATCTAGTGGAACTTCCTGAGGGAAAACGAGCTATAGGGTGCAAGTGGGTATTCAAAAAAAAGAGGAAGCTTTATAACTTACAGGATTGGTCAGAGACTTGGGTGTTTAGCAAGGTGGAGTCAAGTTGTTGTGTGATAACCAGAGTGCTATCTATTTGGTGAAGAATCAAGTGTATTATGACAGAACCAAGCATATTGATGTGAGGTTTCACAAGATTGAAGAGCTGATTGCTTTTGGGGAAATTTAACTTGAGAAGGTTCACATTGCAGAGTTGACAAAGCTAGTGACCGCAGAAAAGTTCAAGCATTACTTAAGCTTGATCCATGTCTCGAATGGAATTTTGCCCAGATGCTCATGTTCTTCGAAGGAGTGAATATTTGCAAAGGTGGAGATTGTTGACGGATGACTCGTATCTAAGTGAAAGCTAATGCAAGGGACTTCATGGATGAAAAGAAGGAGATTGACACGGTTGTGCCAAGAGGCACGACCATGCCTGGAAACAACAAAAAAAATTTGTTATGATTTTTCGTAACAAAATTCTACTATTTTTTTGGGGTCTATTTTGACATGGTAAGGTTTGAGCACTATTTATAGGGATCATTATAAGTCTATTGCATGAAGGCATTATATGTAGAGAGAATTCTAATAAATCTTATGTCATTTTCGTGGAGTAGGCACGCCGCCGAACCATAGTAATTCTTCCCCCTTCTTCTTCCTCTTTCCTCGTCTTTCTCTTCTTTGTGTTTGTTCTTTCTCATGCGTCTTTATCTCGTTGCTCCGCACAATCTCTTTCTCTCTTCTTCTTCTTCTTTCGCATTAGAGGTTGAGAGGTGTTGCCCTATCTTGTGTAATACTTCTAAAAAGGAAGAGAGGCAATCCCTAAGGAACTCATCGATGGGAATGTGCTCGAGTAGGTTGAGTATGCCATAGCCTCGTTAGAAGGGAATCGACAAGGATCTCAAAAGTTTCTACATTTCACCTTTCCATAGGTCTCAATCGATGAGGTACATGAAGAGGATGATATTGTTGTTGGATGAAAGTGAATGGAAAGATGGAAAATTGACTTCAATGTGTATGAGAGTTTAGTCTAAAATTAGAAGTAATACCTTCATCATCTAAGTCAACAAGATACACCTACGTGGCTCAATCCTAAGCTACATCATCAAGCAGTGTCAACCTGAGCCTAAGTACCGACAACTAAATCGATAGCTCGAGCCCCATGCCAGAATGAGTTGCAAGCGCTCAACGGTTACTTGAGCCCAAGTGGATTGCAAGCGCCTAACTCCCGAGCACCCGAGTGGCGAGTACCCGAGTGTCGAGTAACTACCAAACTCGAGCACTAATCACTCAAGCACTCGAGTTCAAGTGGATTGCGCTCTTGAGCACCTGAGTGGAGAGCACCCTAGTGTCGAGTAACTACCGAACTCGAGCACTAATTGCCTAAGCTCCCGAGTCTGAGTGGATTGCTCTCTCAACCACCCGAACACCCAAGTGCGAAACTCCTGAGCAACCCCTAGTGCCGAGTGGCAAACACCGAACTGCCAAACTTCGGGCACCTCAAGTGCTGAGTGGAAAATGCCCGAGCGTCGAACTCCCAAGCACCCCGAGTGTCGAACCTAGAGCACCCGAGCACTAGTTATGTTTGAGAGGTGTCCTAAGACAATCACCTTAAATATTGTCTTATTTATTTGATAAATAAAAAATTCACTTTTTGAGTGTATATTCTATATGTATGTGATTAGATCTTAATTTCAATTAATGAAGTTCACAATATAATGCATAGCATGAGAGAAATCGTGATTAGATCATAGTTAGTCGTATCTCATCATATGTAATTATGTACATATTGAAATCTCCCTAGTCGATGAATTGATGAGACTGGACATCGTTGATTCTGTAAGACTAGCATATGTTATATGCCATGGTTTATTCAAGAAGTTGATCCTCATTGACTGAAAATATTGAGATGTTGAGAGTTAACATATGGATGATAGTTAAGGGTAATTAGTTCATCAGATATGACCTGCTATGAAACTTCATGTGGTTCTATACATGTCAATGAAGATCTCATTGCAGCTCGAGTGCAAGTTTTCCTTAGACTTGAGGTGTTCAAGTCATCTTGGTCATGGAGGCTTATACTTTGACATCTTTACTATACATCTCTTAGGGAATATAGTTATGGGATAATTGAGTATAAGTCAATATATCCAAAGGTGTTTGAATATCCCACAGAAGATTCATCGCTCCTTTTATAAGGTGACGTATACCCTATGGTCTCTTGTTAGGATTATTGTTCATAAGTCTTTGGCCAAAGCAAAACATGTCAAGAGGATAGTCTTCTTAGACATGTGTTTGAATAATTTGAATTCACAGGACAAGGAACTACTACTTGTACTAGGTGTGACGTAATCAGCTTAGTGGGGACTGATACATCGACTATGTCATGAACCAAGTGGGTATAAGATGCGTGAAAGGAATAGAGTCCCTGATTACTGTAGTTGCTGAAAGGTTCAGAATTCGTGTTGAAATCATCTGTGATTTTTCAGTTAATTGGGGGTCATGATGTACTACTAGATGTCACTCATGATCTTTTCATAATTAATGATTAATTATAAATGACCAACATAATCAAGAACCTATTGGGTCTCACGCACTACAAGTGTTTTTCTTTAAGATGTAAAACGAGTTAGAGAATATGATTCTCAAAGAGTCAAAAAGAGAGAGAAAAGATTAAGTCTGATTAGACCAAGCAAGGGACAAATACGAAAAATATTTGTCGAACCGGGAGAAGAATAAACCACGCCTATTAAAGGTGAGTTGGTTTTATATAAATTTATATGACCGAATTAGTTTTATATAAATTTATATGATCAGATTAGTTTTATATAAATTTATATGATTGAGTTGGTTTTATATAAATTTATATGACTGGATTATTTTTATATAAATTTATATGATCGAGTTGGTTTTATATAAATTTATATGACCGGATTAGTTTTATATAAATTTATATGACCGAATTAGTTTTATATAAATTTATATGACTGGATTAGTTTTATATAAATTTATATAACCAAGTTTGGGCTTATGAAGAGATATATATAATACCTCTTCATGAAGAAAGAATTTTTTTTGCAAAACTCTATTGAAGTGTCACCCCTTCTCCTCTTATTGCCGCCAAACACCAAAAAGTCGTCACCCCCTTTTTGGCTATCCCTCTTCTTGTGCCGCCAATCATCTCTAGCCGTCGTCCACCCTTGGTGAAGCCTCCTCCAGCTGAACCTTCTCTTGGTTGCAAGGAGTTGGTCGAATTCTCCCTCTTGGACGAAACTTCTAGTTTGGGCGAACCTCTCTTTGGTCGACCAATTGTTGGCCGAACCTCTTATCTTCAGTTCGTGTTGTCTCCTTCCTTTGGCTAGTACCAAACGGAGATGTGGCTAGTTGCTTGCGAAGTTGTCTAAAAGAAAGCTCGACGTGGATATCGATAGAGGCAAGTCTTGTTAGACTTGCTAGTTGATGTCATTTCCGTTAAACGTCATCAGACATGTATAACCTCTAAACGAGTTTTTTAATCTATGGTTATGTCCTGCATATGTATGTTCTTGAGGTTGTATGATGCCTATTGTAATAATTTAATAAATTATTTCGCTTTCACTGCGTGTTTTTCAAAAATAAGTATATTTTGTACACGCAAAAAACCCCAACAGTGGTATCAGAGTCACTTGTGTTTCGACATAGATCATAGATCGTTGTTTTTCGCATGTCGTAGGTTGTCGTAAATTTTATTAGAAAATTAGGAAATTCCGAATGCAAAAATTATTTCTTAATCTGATGTATCATTTCCAATTTTGGAAATTGTTTCCTAATCCGTTGGAAAATTTCAATTTTGAAAATTATTTCCTATTCTAATTAAGGAATTATGGTTTATGGATTCTTCATGATATTTTGTTTCCTAATTAATTTATGACAACTATGTCATGATTGATGCCATGATTGATGTCATGATTATGTCATGTTATTCTCTATAGATAGTTTACAATTTTGTATACTTTCTTTTCATGTAATTGATGAGACTTAAATTAAATAAATCCCTTATTCAAATTTTAAAGATTACACCTTCCATTAATATAGTAAGAACTAGAGTTTAATTTCTTATTTGGGTTGTTAAACTCACTCCAAGCCTAACTTGAAATTAGACTTGTGCAGACTATTGAGATATGATCTTATGATTAATGGGTTGGTTTTAATTTGAAGCATTAATTTATTGGACTCACTCCAAGGTTAATGTGGATAGAGGTAAAGTTGGGTGATATGCATATGATGTATATATATTAATGAGTTAACAACCCGATGTTTATGTAAATATTAATTGTTGATAGCATAATGTGATAGTTATATATATGTGATATATAATTGGTATATTTGATACCTACCACTAAAACTAAGAATAACATATTGGACTCACTCCAAGATTATTCTTATTTATAGTGGATATCAACTCACTTGGAGAAAACCTATCATCTCCTTAATTCAAAGTAAGAGCTCTTGAATTTGATAATGAAGTGAGATTTTTTTATGGATGTGAATTGTTTGCATGTTATTTTTAATTCATCTCTCTTATTCACTCAATTTTGTAAACTTTGAATTTGCGCTTGATTTTAGAAAGAAACAAACTGACAGGGTCAAACTTCTTGGATTGACTTTGAAACTTGAGAATTGTTCTCACAGTTGAAAAGATTGACTATGTCCTTGAAGAGCCTCTTCCCACAAGTCTGGTGGATGATGCAACTTCTGACTAAATGTTGGCCCATTAGAAACATACGACTAATTCTGAGCTTGCAAGTTGTATCATGCTAGCTTCAATATCTCCTGAACTACAAAAACAACATGAACATATGAATGCCTATAATATTGTTTATCATCTTCATGAGTTGTTTGATGAGAAAGTAAGATTCGAACGGTTCGAGGTCTCCAAACTTTTCTTTCGCTCAAAGATGTAGGAGGCTTCATCTGCGGTGTAGTATGTACTAAAAATGAATGGCTACATTGAGCGGTTGGGATCACTTGGATTTGTAATGGATCATTGTTGGGTAGCTCGACGCGGATGTATGCTTTAGACGTTTCACAAAACGTGCGCAGCAGAAATAAAAACATAATAAATTTCTAATTTATTACAACACACACATTGCACACATGCAGGATACAATAGTGCCAGACATAACCGTAATATAAAATTTTATGAAAACTAAATTAAACTATTTAATCTAGTCATACCTATGAGTTTGTTATTAAATCTTGTAGAGAGCGTTTACTAGCCTCGCAAGGCCAGCCTCTTTTGGAATCAACGAGCAACCCTAACTAGGGTTGCCTCTACTCATATCCATGCCGAGTTATCTTTGAGGTGACTTCGCTAAG
>JBBUKS010510614.1:0-13476 GCA_038050645.1 Hedychium gardnerianum | reverse complement strand
ACTAGTGCATAAGGGGGCAGGAACCTGGCTACTAGCCAGGATTTGACCCCTAGACTTCATTGTGGCAACACCTCATGTACTAGCCAACAGCTCATCCCGTGAGGACGGATAGTATTCCCTCAATGCTTGGAGTTGTGGATGCTTCCTGTTGTTGTTCATCCCCACTTTCAGATTATGAGGTGGATGACTCCTTGAATTCCACTTTGGGCGTTGAGCACCCTCAACTTCTAAATTCGCTTTCTCTTATATCAATGAACCCTTATCTTTGAGCTCTTTTTTCTATGTCGATGGGAGATTCTCATGAAAGCTTGATCAACTTGTCCCGGCTCACGTGCATTCTTGTACTCACCTTCATATAGAATTTTATTAGATAATTTTAATTAATAATTTTATTACCTTGTTGTTTACCTCAAAACTGCCCACTTTTCCTCGCTGAGGACTCTTCCATCATTATCCTTCAAAGGTTTTCATCAAGATAAACATGTCCTCGATGTTTATTTACAAGGAAATCTCAAACAATGATTTCCATCAGATGAAGCTCCTTGATCCGATTGGTGGTGGCATTCTAATGTCGTAATAAAGTCCATCTCCAAACTTCATCTCCTTTTTCTTCTAGTCATTTGTCCCCTTGACGGCTACTCTAATAAAAAATTATTTATTATAATACTACTTATTGCATCATATGATATAATGGTAAATGACGAAACGTTCGTCTCTAGTGTCTCCGTCAGATTGTCTCAAGATCAACACGGAATAAATAAATCATGGTAATTGCTAACTTAAATAATAACTAATACATGAGAGAGAACAGAAACCTAATTATTAATGAGGATTTAATTCCAGATCTCATGCTGATAACATTTAATGTACTAATAATCAACTCATCTTGTGACTAAATGAATGAATAAGAGTGTGTGTATATTTTGATTTTGATTTATCTTTGTATTTTGTTAGTTTGCACGATAAGAAGACACAAAAGAAAAACCAAAAAAAAATAAAGAGACAACAATGCCACCAATTTTATGCGATTCAAAACTTCTAAATCCTACTTCATGACCTATAAGGTGGGTCAACTCTAATAATATCATTATATTTCTCCTTTGTGATATTTTTTAGAAGTGAAAAAAACAAACTCTTAGAACACTATTTTTACAACAAATACAAAAAAAATAAAATAAAATGTAAGGCAATATAATTAAATAAAACAATACAAACAAATTACTAAAGTGGATGACTTTTGGTTGTTGTAGGTTGCTAGAGTTGTCCTCAAGTGCAACAACGCTCTCCTTGGAGTCAATACGAATTCGTTTTAGACGAGAAAAATGAGAATTTGATTATTTTTTTAATAATTTTGATATCTTGATTAAAGAGCATCTGGTCCATTATGGTCGGTTGCCTGGGTTACAATATAATAATAATAAAAAAAGTATTTATAAAAAAAAATCTCTTAATGAGACACGTAATCATATGATGTTAAGTTTCTGAATTATTTGTCGCGAACTCTTTTTAATTTATCCTGATGTTTGATGATTTTTTTTTAAAAAACTAAATTGATTGTCTAGATTCGATGATATCGCCCACATCTTTAACTAATTTTATCATTTTTGGTCTACCAATAAATATCGTTAACCACTTTTTTCATGCTGGTCGACTTAACTAACAGTTGCATGTACTGTTTCATCTATCATTTGGTCGATCGACCTATATATCTTGGTTGACTAACTCATATATGTTTCATTGTTTACGACTTTATCTCCTAGCCACGTTATTTGTTGATGGATCAAGTGGTCAATTACTTTTCCATTCTGGTTGACCAACTCGAATAAGTTTTAAGATTTGATTTCATTAGTGTTTGTGTCCCTTGGTCGCATCATTTGTTGATCGAGCAATTGATCGACCAATGTTACCCCCTTGGTTGACTAACCTTGTGCGATTTTATCTGTTGGCTGGTTAGCTCGATCAATTAAGCATTTGGTCGCCCATTTGAAAACGTATAGTTGACCAAGTCTAAATATCTCAGAGTAATATAATTTTATTGATTTTTTAATTTAATTGTGCAAACGTGGCCGATCAATTTAAAATAATTTTGAAAATTTTATTTTTTGTTAATTATTTTTAATATCGTCAATTAGTCGACCAATTTTTTATTTTCTTATAATACAATATATTTGAGATAAATATAATAAAACTCGATAAATGCAAAATATGAAGTGTTTAGTCAACTAAATTACAATTTACTCAGCTAAAGCTGACTACATCATAGCTGAATATATGTTCTACCAAGAAATCTTATGTCTTTGGGACTTCACCGATTACTTCCTCATTGCTAAGATTTCCACTTCTCAGCCTAATTATTATGAATTTCATTTGTTATGAGTTTAATTTTCAATACCTATAGTTTATTTCTTTAGAATTTTCACATTTATTTAAAATTCACTTTAGAATTTTCATATCTGTTTTAGATTTTTTTTTTTTAGAACTTTCGTATCTATTTAGAGTTTATTTTTTAGGACTTTCACACATGTTTAAAATTTATTCTTTTAAGATTTTTTTATTCATCTAGAGTTATTTTTATTTTTATTTTAAGACTTTCATATTTACCTAAAGTTCACTTATTTAAATTTTTTTATTTGTTTAGATTCACTCATTTAAAACTTTCTCATTTACTTTTATGTTATTAAATATTCAATCAATTTTAACTCATCTAAATTTTGACTTTTCTTTACCAACTTTGATTTTTTAACTAATGTAAAGTGCTTAACCAATTTGACTCGCTTGGATCTCACACATCACTTAACATATTTAACTATATTATGTAAATATCAAAATCCTAAACTAGTCGAGGTTGGTCAACTATTATTAGGGGTCAATTGCTCCAACTCGTTTGTGATATCTCACTCCCTATTTATCTAATTTAATAAATTTAGAAAATATTTTTATAAAATTAATTTTCATAAACTTAATTTGTAAAATGAAACATAAAAATATTTAAGGTTTGTAATTTTTTAATTTGATTTTTTTCAAAACAAATAAAATTTAATATTTGTCATTCATCATTAACCTCTTATTAATTAAAAATGACATAAACTATAATTTTTCATTCTAATCATTAAATTTTATTTTTTAGAAAATAAAGTTGAAAATAAACAACTCGACAAACAAAAGTGTTCCTCACCGACTCGACTCGACGCAACCCGATCTCTGTACCCACCCACTCCCCGCCCTTTGTTTCAGTTATTTCTTGTGCGAGTCTTCCTGGTTGCGAAGAGCCAGAGAATCGCTCGATCCATTGGGCTACAAGCAGAGAGTTTCTGGTCCGGTGAGCAGTGTTCTTCTTCGACTCTCCTTCCTCTTCCTATCTCTTGCTTCCTCCCACTGTTCCATCTCTCCATGCTCTCCTCTACTTCTAGCACCTGCTACTCTAGTAAGCTGAAACCCTAGTTACTCTACTTGCTGGTCTAATTCGTCTCCTGCTCTCTCAGGTCTCTGATGTTGCATTTCTGATACCTTCGTGCTTCCAGGATGCATATAAAGCAGGTAAAATTCCCCTCCTCGTTCCGTAATCGTGTTGGTGGTCTGTCGTTGGGTCAGGTTTCTTCGATGATATTTGAACTTGGATTTTTTCTCTACGAAATTGTGGACTTTGCCTTTCAAAACTTGTGATTAGGTTATCATCGAAGGCTTTAAGAGTTACAAGGAGGAGGTCTCTACCGAGCCCTTCAGCCCCAGAGTTAACTGTGTTGGTAATTCCTTCCTGTCGAACTTGTTCTTTTATTTTATTTTCCTTTCTCAATCACGCTGCAGTTGGTGATATTGTGAAAGTTGCTTGATTGTTTGCACTTTGGAACCTCTCATGCCTGCCATATATTGGTTCAGTAAAAGAAACAGGTGTGACCAACTGCCAAGTGATCGTGGAGGTTCACCTGAAGTAGTTAGTTATTCAATGGTGGCTGCCTGCGGTTCTCCTTTTGGCTTGAAAACCTAACTTGTTTTTACATTTCCACTGATATTTATAGGACCATTGCCACTGAGCTGAAATTGTTCAGTATTTGTGCAACTAAAATGGCATTGCATTGCAAGTTTTGTGGTCCACATTCTTCCAGTTTGGTCAGTGCTCACATGTTAAGAAAGTATATTTAGGTTATGCTTGCTAATCAATGTAGCTTTAACATATCTGATGCTTTTCTTGATATTTAAGGAGGCTTTTCATGTATATCACTAATGAGAGTACACCTAGGGTGTATATAACTCTGTAGCCCAACAATCATGATGGTATTGTGGTTTTATTGTATATCAAGAGTGATGTTTTACTTAAGGTAATATATTTAGATGATGTCCACTCGGTGGGAGGGAGGTTGGAGAGAAAGGAAAACTAGGAGAGGAGGAAGAGGGGAAGGCAAGGAGAGGGGAGAAGGAGTGGAATAACTGATTTTATCTCTATTTTTCTTTTTCAATTTCTTTTCCAGTTAATTTAGAAGGGTGAAAACTTGGGTAGATGTCCAACAATGGTTCCATGACCCAACATGGCCTAGTCCTAGGGGATGGCTAGTGGTGGTTTGATTTCATCTCTACTTTTATTTTTTGATTCTTTTCCACTCAATTTAGAAGGGTGAAAATTAGGGTAGATGTCCAACGATGGTTTCAATGACCCAACAATTGGATCTAGCAATGGTCCAATGATGGTCGATTGATGGATAATGGTGATGGTTTGATAGTGGTTGGTGGTGTTTTGACAGTGGTCTAATGTTTACGGGTGGTTGATTTTTAGCGATAAAGAAAGGATGTATTGCTCTTTTATCAATTTTCTTGTTTTTTCTTTCCTTTCAATCTATCCATATTTAGGGGATCCAATTTTAGATCAAAACAGACGCCAAGAGATTCCTCTTTAGTTTTCTTCTCTTTGTTCCATCCAAGTAGGCAACTACTAATCGTTTCCCTCTTTTGCCCCCTCCTTTGCCACAATTCCTCTTGGGCCATATAAAGAAAAAAAATGTAACATAGATGAAAGGTCCACTTAGCGCACAAAAACCTTTTGAGTAACACATTATAACTTCAATGACTTGCTTTGGTTTGAGAATTTGGAAGCCAAAGAAGTACAAGGTGGGCCATAAAAAAAGAGCGCATGAATTTAACATAAACGAACTCAACAAATAATGCAATGCCAATATATTTCTTTAATCGGAAACAACCTCTTGCAAAGCAGGCTAAAGCTGCGTACAATAAACCCTTCCTCGGAACCCTGCATTGGCGGGCGCTTTGTACACTGAGCTGCCCTTTTAGTATATTTCTTTAATATTCCATTTACCATCACTACATTAGTTTGCAATGTCTGCGCGCAACTAACTATTTCCATTTTCCTCCACATCTACTTACATAAGGGAAAAACACTAAAATTCAATTATGGAAAAAAGCAAATCCAATTTTAGAACCAATTAATAATATTAACTAACACAAATGGCTTGAATACCACCAAAAGCATAATGAAATAAGCCAAAATCCTCACCAATAACGAGTGAGATCACTCCTTTGATGTGGGTGATCACTCTAATATAAGGATGAAGCCTCAACACAAACACCATCACACACACTCATATATTAATATTTATATATGTGAGATCACCTCTTTGGTGCAAGGATTAAACCCCAATATCAAATATAAGAAAATGGGCCAACATCCACATCAATAATGTGTAACATGGGGGATGAAACCCGAATAACAACAAAAATAAAAAATGCTCATTCAACAAAACAAACATAAGTGCCATGTATTGAACCATGTATTTGATAAGAATACCATTATATATATCAACAAAACTATATAATCGACAAGAATGCGAACATATATTACATGCATTATGATAGTTTAATGATGCTCCCAAGTGGTAAGGGGGAGATTGTTGGTGCAACATGCATGGTCCAATTCCACCAAATTGTTTTGATGTTGTGTTGATGTGTTAACAAATTATTTTTTCTAAGAGTACTTATATATGCATTGAGTGTGCAGGAACTCAACATAGTATGCACAAAGCTCGAAAAGCTCATAACTCAATGTTGTAGAGTTGGGTTGATGATTGACTTGATGTGGAAGTGACTTGATAGCTTGGAAAGTGGCTTATAGCTTAGAGGTTTATAACAAAGTGAAGTCAGAGGTGATCAGTCAAGGATGGTATGAGACATTTAAATGGCCACAAAATTTTTTAGTAAGGTGGGCTCTAGGACAAAGAGCTAATAAAGACCTAAAGATATGAATCATTGGGGACGAGAGATATTTTGTCACCAAAGACGAGACGAACTAGAAAAGCTTATACTATCTTGGGAAGAGCTATTGAAAGAAGCCACATCCATATGAATGCCTTTGCTCTATAAAGAAAGTCAGGGGACCAATTCCAGATCTGAAGCAGCAACAACCACTGAAGGAGCAACTTATTACTCTGAAGCAGTAGGATATGTTTTGTCTTTCCATGTAGTACTTCAAGAGCTAGGAGTGGAGAGGAATCCCATACGCGGAAATTAATCAATTGACATCGAGGATGGATTCATAAGATGTCGTTTGAAGCACCCCAGTGAGTGTCTGATCTTTCCCTCTCACTTTCCATGGCAAATCGATTGTCAAGGAACGCTAGTTCAGTGCCAGGAAAGGTAGCCATGAAAGCAAGTTGGTTTAGTGCACGGATCGGTAATTTGATAGGTTAGGGCCCATGAGGTAAGAGTGCAATATCATCGGGCTTACACTTTCGGACAACATCATTAGGGGATGGCATGGATAAAGTTGGTAGAGATTGCCTAGTTGGCTTGTAGAGAGTTTTGACCAAGGAATGGCAGGTATTAGGTTGTAGTCTATAATGAGGTGAACTCAAAGGTGATCAATGAAGGATGGAAAGACACATTTAAAGGACAAGAGATGTGAAGACTTGAGGCAAGAGTCTTTGGGCAACGTCATCGGGCATACACTAATGGACAACATTATTAGGAGATGGTAAATGTAGACTAGGTAGAGATTGCAAAGTTGTCGTAGAGTTTCAACCAAGGAGCAATAGTTTCAGTGTTGTAGTCGACAACTAAGCTTCATCTTGAACGAGTTTTAGTTGCTGGGAGGTGAGCTTAAATTGACTCTAATCTTTGGTTTGAGCTTTAGTGGATTGGATTTGGATTTCTAGTCTATTGATCTAGGGTTGAGTTGATTGGAGGATTCCTATTGTCTATTAAAACTCTTCTAGTCTATTGAGTTTTAGTGGCTTTGAGTGACTCTTATCTTTGAGCTGGGGGTATTATGACTTGTAATGCCCCTTTTTGTTGCAACTAGAATAGTGAATAGGTCACTGTTGACTTTAATCTAGTGTTCCAAGCTTGACTGGTTTCTTGTTCTTATTTTGGAACACTCCTTTGATGTAGGAGTCCTTTATGATGAAATTTTTATTCTTCTTGATCATCCTCTTCACCATGTTAGCTATCTCAGAGATAATGTTTTCCTTGTCTGCTTTTGACTTTGACACACTCAGACTCACACTCAGGATTTGACTCCTTACTCCTAGTTTGACTATCCTCCTCTTTCAAATCAAGATTAGCCAGCTTGCTCATATAATTCTAATTCACAAAATAGTTTATCTAGTTTAATTGAAGATAAATCCCAAGACACTTTATAAGCATCCTCCATAGATGCCCATAAAGTAGTTCACGGGAAGCTTTTAGTGCATACCTGATCAAGGTATGATTTCAATCCATTCTTCGATCACATGTCGTTCATTCAATATCTCCTTGAGTCATGATCCCATGATTTAAAATATTTTCAGGTTAATTTTTAGGGATGTACATAGTTATACAGTCATACTCCCTTTCATGCGGATGAATAGGTGTTTCATTCCCAACTTGGATACAATATTTTGAAACATTGAGCTACTTAACCCTTTAGTAATTAATATCAGCAAGTTGTCTGTAGATATGTAAGATTTACAAACCAACCCTCTCTCTAGTTTTTCTTCTGCTCTCTAGATTTTTCTTAATGAAATGTCAATCAATCTTAATATGCTTCGTTTGATTATATTGTATCGAATTGTGAGCTATTCTAATCATAGACTTATTATCACAGTAAAATCTTATTGTGTCATCCCACTTGATTTTCTAGCCTTCTAAGATAAACTTAATTGAAGTTGTTCACATACAACTTCGAATTTTGCTGCTGTGCTAAACTACTATCTACTATTTCTTGCTATCCACGTCATGAGGTTACCACCAAGAAAGGTGCAATATTCAGTGTTTGATCTCCTATCTTTAAGGACATTCCTAACATATTTATGCAGGGAGATAAAAATGTCAACAAACTCTTTCAACCTTTCTAATGCTTTAATTTTTAACTCTTCGCCAAACATTGACTTAGAAGTTGTATCTCCTTATCATCAGTTCTTATTACTATTATATCATCAAACACACACTAAGAGTGTTATAACTCCCCATGAAGAAGCGTGCTTAATAAATAATGTGTGATTCCTTGCTTTGTTTATACCCCATACAATCATAACTCTTGAAAATCCGCCAAACCATGCCCGTGGTGATTGCTCAGGTCCGCTTTCTTCAATTTACATAGTTACGAGCATTTAAATTATTTTCATTCCTTTGGTGAGACCTCCATATAAATTTCTTTCTTTAGTTCTCCGTACAAAAATGCATTGTTTACATCAAATTCATTCTCAGGATTTGAGTTGTATTCTTAGACTTGCGTTAGTTTGATTACCATCTTCTTCCTCGTGTATGCCTGGTTTAGTCTCACATTGTCAACAACATGTTCAAACACATGTTCATTTGGCTTTAATATAAATTTTAGGCACAATATTAGACCTGATTATCATTTAGCACTGATGATTTAACGCTTTGGAATCACCGTTTCGACAATTTGAAAAATCTCGACCTTAACCTTAATTGTCGAAGTTGATTATTCATGGTTCAAAATCTTTGATTATGGTTTGGGTCATGGATCATTAATAATTATTATTTATATTTGTATTTTTTAAAATATTTAAAAAATTTATAAATTTGAAAAATTAAAAAAAAGAGCTTGAACTTATTTAAGTTGCCTACGTATTTCTTTGGGTAAAGGGAATCAAATCCCATGTATTTCACTTGGTTAACATAGTCTGATGGAGAAGATAAAGGGACGGAAGAGGAGGAAAGATCTATCTCAAAGGAGGAGAGGTTTGAGAAAGCCTAGTGTGATGTACATAGATTAAAATTTTGTTCCCTACTTGTTGGCACGAGCAAAACTTCTTGTTCCTCTGCCAACTGACATACGAAATTACTTCTAGACAACTCCAAAGTTTGACAAATCCTTGATGACATTGTCCTTACATCCTAGGACAACACACCCATAGCTGTAAAATTCTTGACCTTAACAATAACCTTGTGCTCAAGGCAGCACCAAGAGCTTGTGAAATAGGTGACATTGTGTGAATTCAACCTTTGCATGATATTTGCAAGACGACAAAGACTTTTGCAAGGTCCTAAAACAAGGGATAGCTTCATACTAGCGGTCCATGATGACTGCATGACTTCTCTTCTTCCTCTGCTCTTTCCTACTTTTCTGTTGCCGGCTTGACACACCCAGGTCTTGACCCAGTAGGGTGGCTCATCATCTTAAATTGAACTTAAACCACATTTTAATATAGTTAAACTGTGGTAATTATGTCTCACTGAATTTGGTTCTAAATGAGCCAAAATTGTGTCAAACAAGAACTAATTGGATTTCCTCAATGACAATGGAACTTGGTTTTCGTCATATCAAAATTTATTACAGCTATTAAATCAAGGATTAAATTACATAACTAATTTAATTATTTGTATGGAAACAATAATAATAATTAGGGTCCTTTAACTTGGCTAAAAATATGTGGGGAAGGATGGAGAATGACACAAAAGATTACAAAATGATAGAGCTTTATTTGAAATTTCATTCTCCTTCCTTTCTCTTTCTAACCAAGTAAACAAACTTTTTAGGAAAATTAGGAATAATACACCCATTTTCTTCTCTTCACTCAAAGTAGACGCTGCTTTAAAGATATAACTGATAATCCTTTGCTAACATTCGACATTGTCAATCTTCATCAAATGTGGCTGTTTTTGTATTTACTTGCTGACATGGATGGTTGAGAAGAATGTGTCCTAAAACTGAAAATTCACTTTTTTTGTGGATTTTCAGTGGGCGCTAATGGTTCTGGAAAGACAAACTTCTTTCATGGTAATGAAATTGTTTTCCTAAAATCTTTTTTATAAACTGAACTTTTATCTACTTCCAAGTTTACTCATCGTGCTTACTTTTGCTTGTTTTTGTATCATTAAACCGGGGACATTTAGCTATTCGATTTGTCTTAAGTGATCTCTTTCAGAACTTGCGCAGTGAAGATAGACATGCCCTTCTCCATGTATGCATTTTTCACCTTTTTTTTTTCTTTTATTTTTTGTTAGAATGTGGTTATGATTTTTCACATCTATATCCTTTTGCGAGTTATGAACAGGAAGGTGCTGGCCATCAAGTGGTGTCTGCTTTTGTTGAGATAGTTTTTGACAATTCTGACAACCGCATCCCTGTAAGTTTACTATTGATTATTCATCATATGAACAATTTCTGTTATTTATTCATAAGTTGTGGCGTCCAAAAACCTTTTACCTTGCAAGGCAGAGGGAGTAGGGAATTGGAACTTTTGACATCTGGTCTGTCATGTGTAACTGGCAAATATTGTCCCAGAAAGCCTTTGAACTCATCATAATTTTCGACATGACATTTGATTCAACCAGATGAAACGGACTAATTGGAGCTGATCTGGTTGATCGAGGTGTTAGCATATTCATGTGGATTTTTGCTCATGTATTATTTTTTATGAACTCATTCTGTCCTAGAAATTACTGCCGAGCTTGAACTAGTGCAAGTTTTGAAGGCCAGCTGGTACACTGGTGTACGATGGCATTATTGAAAAATATGAAGTCTTGATGTCATTTTAGATCTCCTTCCAGTTTGGATTTAGACTCTCACTACTGATTGATACTGAATCCATCTTATATCATAGTCTAATCCAAATCATAAGATAGATATCATATTCTTAGGTTGATTAATTAGTAAGCTATTGGGTGAGATTATTCAAATCTTGTCATTACTGATAATTTAGCTCTTTTACCTACATATGTATATACAAATGTGCATATATTTTTTAAATCAGGTTGATAGAGAGGAGGTGCGATTGCGACGGACAATAAGTCTTAAAAAGGATGAGTATTTTTTGGACGGGAAGCATATCACGTGAGTATATCTTATGTTACTGGTCAGAGGATGTAACTCCTTTCCTGAATCGAGCTAAGTTATTTTTCTTATTTTATTGTGTTAGTAAGACTGAAGTAATGAATTTGCTTGAGAGTGCTGGTTTCTCTCGCTCAAATCCATACTATGTAGTTCAACAAGGGAAGGTAAAAAAGTAAAAAATTGGTGATTTTTTTGTTATTGACTAAATCATATAAGAATTGATCTTTATTTTAATGTTTCAGATTGCTTCACTTACATTAATGAAGGATTCAGAACGCCTTGATCTACTAAAGGAGATTGGTGGGACTCGTGTGTACGAGGAGAGAAGACGTGAGAGCTTGAAGATTATGCAAGAAACCGGTGAGTTCAAATACCTAGGGCTTGTTTGGGTCATGATATTTTTTGCTTTTTTATTTTGTTAAATGCAGAATATGAAAACTGAAAATAATTTAATTATTAATATACAGAATTGTATTGTATTAAAATAAGAAGATTGTATTATAGTTTAATATTAATACAATATTGTCATCATGTTATATTATGACATACCATTAAAAAAAAGCACAACCCACATGTCATAAAAAAAACACAGCCCAATGCATGAAACTCCTGTCAATGTGGGTTCTAGGGAAGGGTCGGACATCTTACCTGTGTTATAAGAGACTGTTTTCATTAGTTGAACTCGTGACCATCAAAAGTCACACGACAACAACTTTACCGTTGTGCCAATGCTCTCCTTTATATTACGACATACCATATCATACAATAATATTGTCATAATATTGTATTGTAATATAACATAATATGATAATATAATAACATATCATATTAATATATATTATAAATACAATTATAGGATAAAAATGTTATTAGTTTCTTAATATATTAGAAAAGTATATTATAGTATTAAAAATTTAAATATATAAAATATGATTGTATCAAATTTTATTTTATAAAATACGATTATATTAATTAGAATAATTATACATTATGTTATATTGAATGTTATTAGTTGGTGAGGTTAATTGACTCCAAAAAGATAGTCAATGTGATTCCTAAAACCATAAAAATAAATAAAGTAATAATATGCTCCTTAAAATACTTAGTCCCATAAAAGTATTTATGTTTAACACCGCTAAACAAGTCATTTACAAATGACATCCTTAACTTTTGTGGCCAATAAAAACTAATATATCTTTTCAAAATTTATTTTCTTATATACGATTATTCTATTTCTATTTCCTTTTGGAAAGAGAAATATAAGGTTAAATCGAAGAATCCACCCATTAAGATTTATAATTTGTTGAGGGAAAATTTATGTTTCCTCCTCCTTACCTAGTCCTGTCTACCTTTATATACTATTGATAAATAGGGGATATTATACATGCCCCCTTACCCATTATATATTCTCATATAATTCCTTAATGTGTCTACCTTTATATACTATTGATAATAGGAGATATAATACATACCCCCTTACCCTTTATATATTCTCATATAATTCCTTAATGATCTCCCTCAAGGAAGTTTGAATATGCTATAGGGATTATCTTATGATAAATATATTAAGCTAATATATCAATGGAAAAATCCGTAGAGAGAGGACAACTTTGGATTGAGATCCACAAAATGACTCAAGTGGAGAGAGGATTGATCCATCTTGAGATCCGCCTAATGACACACAGAAAGGAATGATCCATCTTGAGATCCATAGAATGACGCATGCAAAGGACTAAATGACTCGAGCTTTATGGGATTACACTCGTGGATGTAATTGCATAGCCGATTGGCGACGATGGTGCATGGAATGTCACACAGGCATAGGCTTAACTAATGATGATGATGTGCGGAATCATGGGTGAGCAAAATTTTGGTTCAACCGAAATAATCTATCAAACTTAATTAATTCGGAAGTTTCATTCAATCTATTCGGAAGTCTGCTTTATTGCAATTAAATCGGTTTGATTTTGATTAGTGTTGTCAAACGGGTCAATCAGTGGCAAGGTGAGTCGACCCGCCAAAAATCCGTCATATGGTTGGGCGGGCCGACCTGCCATTCTGACGAGTTGGGAAATCCCCAACCTAACCTAACCCAACCAAGGCGGGTTGTGGGTTAGGTTGGGCCTGCCAATTTTTTTTTTAAAAATATATAGAAAAGGTTGAGGATTTTAAGTTTGAGTTACGGATTAGGCGGG
>JBBUKS010510595.1:0-13480 GCA_038050645.1 Hedychium gardnerianum | reverse complement strand
ACATCTCAACATAACAAGGTCAAGGTTGATCAGATGACTAGCAATGAAAAAGTCCTAATCGAAAGTTAGGCAAGAGAAAGTCCTAACCAGATGTCAGACAAGAGAAAGTCCTAACTGGATGTTAGGCAAAAAAAAACATCTTAACTGGAGTTTAAGTAAGCAAAAATCCTAACTGGAGGTTAAGCAATGAAAAGTCCTAACTGAATGTTAAGGAAGGCGAAAGTCCAGACAGGTCTCTTGGACTAGATGTTTGGCAAGAGTGAGTAGTCTACCGAATGACTAGCAAGTCCAAGCGGGTCTGGAAGACTTAAGGCTTGTCAAAAGGAAAACTCTAGGGGAAGGTAACCCTAAGTAATGAAAAGTATTGGAGGAGTGTGTGTGTGTTATATTTTAGAGATGTCCTAAGGCAATCGTCTTATGGTATATATTATTTATTGGATAAATAAATGATTCACTATTTAAGTGCACATTCTTTATGTATTTGATTGGATTTTAAACTCACTTACTAAATATCCGTAATATAATTCATAGCATGAGAGAATTTATGATTGGATCACAACTAGTGAGCATCTCTACATGTGTAATTATGAATGTATTAAAATATTTCCTAGTCGCTGAATTGATGAGTTCGGACATCATCAATTCTGAAAGACTAGCATGTATTATACTCCTTGGTTTATCTATTCAGTTGTTCCTCACTGGCTGGAGACATTGGGATGTTGAGAGTTAAATGTGAATGCTAGTTAACAGTAACTAATTTATTGGAGTGACCTGTCATGAGACTTCATATGGGTTTATACATATATGGATATATGTCAATGAAGATCTCATTATAACTTAAGTGCAAGTTTCCTTCGACTTGAAGTATTCAAATCATCTTGGTCATGGAGACTTATACTTTGATATCTTAAGCAAGCATCTTTTTAGAGGTGTGGACCTAAGATGATTGGATATAAGTCGAATTGTCCGAAGGTGTTTGAATAGTCTATAGAGGATTCACTTATCCTTATATAAAGAGACGTATACCCTATGACCACTTGTCAGGATTATTACTCGAAGTCTTTGGACAAAACATCACATGTCAAGGGTAGGGTTCTCTTGAACACATGTCTGAGTAATTTGAATCCACGGGACGAGGAAGTATAACTTGAGCTAGGTGTGACGTGGTCAACCTAGTGGGGACTAACACGTAGACTATATCTTGAACCAAGTGAGTATAAGACGAGTGAAAGGAAGGAGTCACAACTTACTATAGTTGCTGAAGGGTTCATAAAGTATTTTTGGGATCAACTATTGGTTTTCTGATTAATTAAAAATCATGATGTACTACTAGGTGTCACTCATGATTGATCCATAATTAATGGTTAATTATGGACGGTCAACATAAATCGGGAACCTACGAGCTCACATGTACTACGAGTTTATCCAAAAGATATAAAACGAGTTTGACAATTAAATTCTTAGATCGAGAGATTTTGAATCTGGTTGGACTAGACAAAGGGCTAATATGGAAATAGTTTGGCACAATGAAAGTGCGGATAAGCCACGTCTTTTGGAGACGAATTGGACCCCCTTTGGTTTAGTAATGAACCAAGTTGATTAGTTTTAAACAAAAGGGTTTTGGTTTTTGAACTAAAGTGATTTGGTTTTGAACCAAACTTAAGACAAGCTGATCGGGTTGGCTTAAAGGGTTTGGGTTTGGAATTACTATTCAAACTCGGTAGAAAAATCTATATAAAGATATAGAAATGAGAGAATTTAATTGTCATAAAATTTTATATTACGGTTATGTTTGTAATTGTTGTATCCTATATGCGTGTCATGTGTGTGTTATAATAAAATAGTTTTATTTTTGTTTCTGCTGCGCATTTTGTGAAACGTGTCCAACGCACGCATCTTATCGGGCTCCCCAATGGAGTGAACTCTAAGCAAAGAAAAATTAAGGAGAGGTAACCCTAGGTATTGAGAAGTCTTGGAGGAGTAAACTCCAAATAAGTGTGACCAAAAGATTTTTAATCGACCGGACCAACATATTTGATAAACCGAAATACAATGTTGCTATTATGTTTTGCATTGTATTAATTCAGTTTGCAGGAAAGTCTTAGTAAATCAGGTCGATCAGACACTGAGCAGAGAAAGCCTAAACAAGTCTAGAAGACTAGATGTTTAGCGGGTAAGTTGAAGTAAGCTCTTAGAGTGGATTGGTGAGGTCGTGTCCCAATAGGGACAAACATTAGGTGATGATCCGATTGAAGAAATCAATGGAGGTTTCTAAGTCGAGATCAAGATAGCCCTAACTGTCTATCTTATTCATGCATTATTATATGTTCCAAACTTTGTTTTGCATGACTACTATTATTATTCTGCTTGTGTTAACTTTGTTTTGCAGTAAAACAAAGGTCCGAGTTGATTGAGGGTTCAGTCGACTGTACATGTGGTTCAATCGATCGATCTGGACAGCATGGCAGGATAAGATCGAGATCAAACAGAAATGAAAAAAGGAGATATGTTGACTGATCATCTAGATCAGTTGACTGATCAAATATGATAATGACAGGCGATCAGATTGGATCGCGTAGGAAAGGAAATCCAGAGATTCTATCAATGGATAAAGTTTATCAGTCGATCGAACAACGTGATTTACGGGATTAAGCGGATCGGAGCAAACAAGGAAGGGCGCGGAGATCATTCGACGGATAAGAGCTTCAGTTGACGGAAAGGATCCGTCGACCGAATGATATTTCAGTCGACTTAACGATGCCTATAAAAAGCCTCGAGGTCTGAGCATCAGAAAAAAAATCTCTCATCGCTCAATCTCGTTACTACTGCTTCTATTCGTTCAAGATTTGCTACTGCGACGTCGAGAGGCTCTCCGACAACCAGTGTTTCATCTTGTATTTTTGTTGTCGGTATATTTCATTTATTGCTTGCATTCTTATAGGGAGGTAGCAGTGTTGTTATTATCTTCGTCATACTTGTACGAGTTTGCTTCTTCTCCGAAAGTTTTCGAAGAGAAGAACTATAGTGGATTGTCTATCAGAAGTGATCAAGGATCGCGGACCTTGGAGTAATAGTCGCTGGACTATGAACCAAGTAAAACCGATTGTGTCTTTTTCTTTCTTTTTATTCTGCTACTACTATACTTTGATCGATTTTACAAAGATGAAAAAAAGAAATTTTAAATGATCGAGATTCACCCCCCCCCCCCTCTCGATTCTTTCGATCCTACACAGATTTGTTGAAAGAAAGAACATAACAATACTTAATATGATGAGGAGTATGTCAAAGTCTACAAACATGCCTAAAGAGCTTTGGGTTGAAGCTGCAGCATATGTTGTGTATCTTTCAAATCCATCTTCAATAAAGTGCTTGAAGGATGTAATACCTCAAGAAGCATGAAGTGGGTGGAAACCAATTGTGTCATATTTACGAGTATTTTGATTCATTGCATTTGCACGTGTTTTGAACAAGAAAGATCCAAGTTAGATGATTGGAGTCAGACATTTATTTTCATCGAATATGATGAAATTTTCAAGAGATACAGATTGTACAATATTTACACAGGAAGAGTTGTGATTAACTGGGATATAGAATTTGATGAAGATGCATCACGAGATTGAAGCGCTAAAGAAGAAGGGTCTTATGATTTTCTTCCTTACTTTGACGAGGAAGAAGAAGTTTAAGAGGAATCTACTCCACCAACTACTCCACATTCACTCAAGTCATCAATCACAACAAAATTAACTTCAGGAGAAAAGACTCCAAAATAGCGAAGTCTTAATGATATCTACAATGAGACTCATGTTATTGATGAAATAAGTTTATTTTGTTTACTTGCATATATAGAACCTTTGAGCTTTAAAGAAGTAAAAGAGGATGAGAAATTGAGACAAGCCATGAATGCAAAAATTCAGACCATTGTGAACAATGATATTTGAGAGTTAATAACTCTTCCAAAAGACTATAAGTCATGCCAATGGAGAAGGAAAAAGGTATAAAGCGTGACTTATCACTAAAGACTACAAGTATAAACAAGGCATTGATTATGATGCTGTATTTGCCCTTATAGCTCGATTGGAGATGATTCGCTTGCTGATATTTCTTATATTTGCCCTTTGCCAATGGATTTTTGAAGGATTTTGATTTATTTTTCATTGTAAAGCGTAAACTTAACCTAGATTAGAAACATTGCACTGTCAAACAAGCACCGTCAGGGGTGTATAATCAGAATTACAGAATGTTACTAGTCGTGAATTGCATTAATCCATATAGAATGAAAAACTACTCTTTTATTGTTGTTTATTGTTGTAGATTTTGACTGAAATGTGAAATGGATTGAGAATCTATTACTAAATTGGGAGAATCCATAAAATGATTGGGCTTTGAATTGGGCCGATTGGATTTTTCGTTTCAGAACAAAAAAATTGTACAATTCCACCGGTCAGTTTTTTTTATTTAATCTAAATATTTAATTTTTTAAATAGATTAATTTTTAAAATAATTAATTCAATCGTATTAAAAAAAAATATTAGCTATCATGATAAATAAAAAATACTAACGAAGACTCATTTAAACAATCAATATTCTTAAATTTATTAGATCATTGGAGGAAACATTTTATAATACACTGGAAATAAAATTCAAATTTTAAATATTTGATTTAAAAAAAACTAATCACTCTACCATAACCCTGGAGATAATCACATAAAAGACCTAACTAATAAACGAACATTCATTTTCTAACCCTAAATCTTAAATCCTAAATCACTTGTTATTCTCTTTGTGGCAGAGAGATCAAGAAATTTGAGAAACATTAAACATAGCACCAATCATTCTTACAACCTCAAACAATGAACGTAAAGAAAAATAATAAATAAATAAATAAAAAGCATTCGCAAAATAATAAAATCACCCTCATGTCGCCCTAGTAATTAATTAATTAATTTTCTTATCGATTAAACACTACTTATAATTAAGCCTCGTCTGAGCCGCTAGACGTAGGGTGGCGGCTTCGGCAGGCCGACGACGTCGCCGCAGAGCAGCGCGTTGTCCGGGATGTTGCTCTCGTCTCTCAGCGACCGCTCCGGCGACTGGATCGTGAAGTAGAGCTGCTGCCCGAGGTACCGCCGCTCCCACAGCTCCGACCTCAGGTTCCACATCCCGGCGTTGTCGAACGTCATCAGGACCGCCGACCACGATCTCTGGTACACCTGTATCGTGTGCCTGCTCACCGCGTCCAGGTTGTTGTACAGACTCCTGCTCTCCGGCGTCCACGACCCGTGCCCCATCCCGACGGGGAAGAAGGCGTAGCCGTCGATGTGGTACGCCTGCGTCGTCCTCTCCGGGTTCTCGAACACCACCTCCACGAACGTCCGGAACGTCATGTTCAATACGTTAGGGGCGATCTTGATGGTGGCGGTATCCTGCGGCGGCTCGTCGCCGATGATGTCGTACTGGAACACCTTCCCCGCGATGCCGAAGTACTCCGCGAGCTTGAGCGGCGTGGCGGTGTCCTCGTGCGACACCGCGTTGAGCGCGTACCGCCGCTTCCCGTCGACCTTCGCGGTGGAGCTGACTAGCTTTATGGTGCGGGTGATGTTGATGCTGCCGTAGTGGTAGGAGCCCTGTGGGTTGGGGCGGGCGGCGCTGGCGGTGAGGTTCCACCGGAAGGACCGCCACTGGTTGAACGACCACGCCCAACCTTCCGGCGCAGGCGGGACGTCCTTCGACGGCGGGGTGTTAGAACCGTTGTAGCGGATGATCCCGGTGGCGGAGATGCTGTACTTGGTGAACCTCGAGGAGGCCGCCACGTAGTAGTCGCCGGGAGTTTGGTCGGCGGTGACGAGGACGGAGAGGCACTGGCCGACGTGGACGTCGAGGGAGTCGTACCTGTTCTGCACCGTGTGGGACCCGTCCATCTCCACCAATAGCATCGAGTGTGATTGGATCCGGAAATTTAATGTCACCTTCAACCCCACGTTGCAGATGCGGTAGTGGTAGGTCTTGCCGGCCTCCATAAAGAAGAGCGGCGGATCGTCGTTGCCTGAGGCGTCCTTGCCAGCGTGGCCGTTGATGAGGACGCCGGCGGGGCGGCCGATGGAGTTCCCTGCGTCGAGCGTCTTCTCCAGGATCTTGTGGCTCTTGGTGTACCAGTCGCCGATGAGGACGGTGTAGTCGTCGGCGGGGTCATCGTAGGGCACCGGGATGAGGAGGCGGCTGTTCACGCGGAGGCCTCCGAAGGCGCCGGCCGCCTTCTGCATCCCGAGCGAGGGGAAGTAGACGAAGCTACCGATCTGGTCCTTCACCTGGAAATGGTACGTGAAGTTTTCCCCCGGCAAGATCGGGCAATTGGTCCCAGCCACGCCGTCCTGCCACGACATCTTCCGGTTCTGAATTCCATTCCTGTTCGTGATCAAGAACAGGGCGATTAAGAAACACAGCGAGCTCGATCGCCTGAAAATAAAAGAAAAGGAAAACAGAGAAGTGGAAATGGACCAAGTGAAGAGGAGGGGCTCGTCGAGGTTGTTGAAGACGCTGACGATTACGTTATTGTTGGTGGTGGAGTTGATGTTGGGGCCGGGGAACTCGCCGTTGATGAGGATGGCCTGCTGGGGGACGCCGAGGGGAGCGATGGTGCCATAGGAGACGTTCCAGGTGAAGTAGAGGTAAGGGTCTTCGGGGCGAACGCTGCCGAGCAGGAGACTCAGAAACAGAATCAACAGCTTCGCCGAAGACATCGAATAGGCCATCGACGGACCTCTGTAGTAAGAATTAAGGAGAGGAGGAGGAGGGGAAGAAGAAGAGTGTGGGTGGAGGAGACGAAGAGGGTGTTCTTTAATAGTGCGAAGAGAGTAGTGTGGAGCGCGAACACCGGTGGGAAAGCTTGCGTTGCTTCACACGTCGTCCGGCTAAATCTGCACGAGAGGAGGAGCAAGCGGTGCTGGCCGGCGACTTTGGCGGGGAGATAGGTGAGTTCGACGTCAGCATCGTGAGGTAGAAATGGAGGTTGACAGTTAGATGGTGACGTGGCGCCCGTAGTGTGTTGTTATTATTAATTGGTATTTTTTACTTTGGTGTTATAGTTATTGAAATGATTTGTAAATCATGGTCAACACCCTGATGTTATGAATGTTATGGCCAATATATCCATAAAAATTATAATTATTTAGTCTTTATTGGAAACTATATTGAAAATTAATTTGTATGAAATTTAAGTATGGTAGGTTGGTTGGAAGGTGATCTCAACTATTTTATCTCCCAAATGATTTTGATAATAAAATTGAAACCTTGTGTCCTAGTACAAGATCAAAAATATTCATAAAGAGTATTTTAGATATTAAATTGTAAATCAAATGTTTTTTAAAAGAGAAGTGTCCTCCATCCTCTTAATTTTCCCATTAATTTTTTAGAACATTATTGAGTGCCATTTAAGATTAAAAAAAAAAGATTTAAAAAAAATCAAAAAGGCTATTTATTAAGTTAGTAAAAAAAATATTTTTTTTATTTATTATCAAAATAGCATCTCACGATTTTTTATTTTTTTATGAATGGGTGTGCAGTATATAAATTCGTGTATATATATTTTGACAATTTCAATGAAAAGAACTTTTGATTTTTTACTATAAAAAAATAACGTTGCCCTCCTTTTAATGTCTTGAAAAAAGATGAGCGTTATTTTCCCTAAAAACTTTCCTTTTCCCATTCCTCGAATTCCTTTAGTTTCCCTCTGCTTCAATCTCTCGACTTCCGAGGTTACTGTTCCAGCTGGCCAACTGGTAAATCGATGGCAAAACCTGCATAAAGGCCTCACCTTTCGTTGTTTTTCTCTTCACCTCTTCGTCCCTTGCTTTCAAACTCGGATTTTGGCGGTCTCGCTGTTGTTGCAGGGCAAGGAGTGGTGGAGAGAGCAGAGAAAGGTCCCGTCTTGGGCGAGGCGCCGCCGGAAGGATGAGCATGTACGTCCGCAACCCCTGGGGCGGGCCTCTGAAGTTGCACACTGACTCCGCCCCCGACGACGACCGCAGCCGCAACCTCGATTTCGACCCCGGGGCGCTGTCGATGATGTCGCGGCAGCTGGACGAGACCCGGCAGAGTTGGCTCCTCGCGGCCCCGGGGAGCCACGGGAAGAAGAAGACGAAGTACGTCGACCTCGGTTGCGTCCTCGTTAGCCACAAGCTCTTCCTATGGACTGCCGGCGCCATTGTCGTGGCCGCCGCGCTCGCAGGACTCAGTGCTGTCGTCGTCAAGACTGTCCCCCGGCACCACCGCCCTGTGCCGCCGCCGGATAACTACACGCTCGCCCTCCACAAGGCCCTTATGTTCTTCAACGCCCAGCGATGTGAGTCTTCATTGTTCTCTTCACAACTTTTTTCCCCTCTGGTTTTTACGGCAAAAACGTTCTTTTTTTTCCCGCAATTTCTTCTTCAGCGGGACCGATTCCCAAACACAACAATGTATCCTGGAGGGGGAACTCCGGGATGAGGGATGGCCTCTCCGACCAATCATACAGGAAGAGTCTCGTCGGGGGATTCTACGACGCCGGCGACGCCATCAAGTTCACCTTCCCCGCTTCCTTCGCCATGACCATGCTCAGTTGGAGCGTCATCGAGTACAGTGCTAAGTACGAGGCCGCCGGAGAGCTCCACCATGTCAAGGAGATTATAAGGTGGGGAGTCGATTACCTGCTCAAAACCTTTAATTCTTCCGCGGACACAACCGATACCATTGTGGCAGAGGTAAAGGAAAGCAAAAAAAAACAAATTTTGATGAATGAACCTTAAATGGGTTGCTGAAAATCTGCAAGTTTTTGCAGGTTGGGCGAGGTTCCTCTACCTGTTGGATGAGGCCGGAGGACATTGACTACCCACGGCCGGTTGCTATCTGTCGCGATATGTGCTCCGACCTCATGGCAGAGACGGCGGCTGCTTTGGCTGCCGCCTCCATCGTCTTCAAAGACGACAGCGCCTACTCCCAGAAGCTCATCCATGGCGCCTCTACTCTCTGGAAGTTCGCATCCAAAGACATCAGACACAAGAACATATACACTGGACAACGAGATGCGACCTCCTACAATTCAACCAGTAACTTCGATGAACTTATTTGGGCCGGAGCATGGATATACCTTGCGACGGGCAATTCGTCGTGCCTTTCGGTGTCGACTGATCCCAAACTGGCTCAACGGGCTGGGGCATTTCAGGGCGGTCCTCAGTATGGAGTTCTGAACTGGGACAACAAGCTTCCTGGTGCTCAAGTGAGTGACAACTCCATTGTTTATTCTTCTTAATTCGAAAAGAATTCAATACCACTTTCATACATCTATCCATAGGTACTGCTTAGTAGATTGAGGCTGTTCCTGAGCCCTGGTTATCCGTATGAAGAAATACTGAGAACTTTTCACAAACAAACTGCCGACATCATGTGCTCATATCTACCTGTTTTCAAATCCTTCAATCGCACAAAAGGTCAGAGATTTGCGATCGAATTCACCTTTTGTCTTTCCTCCTAGAATTTCTCAAGATCGTGTTTATTATATACAGGCGGTTTGATCGAACTAAATCATGGAAATCCATCGCCTCTTCAGCACGTAGTCAATGCAGCATTTCTCGCTACGCTTTACGGTGATTATCTCAAAGCAGCTGATATTCCAGGATGGTACTGTGGCCCTGACTTCTACCCTGCCGGCGCCTTACGCGACTTTGCTCGCGCTCAGGTTCGCGTGTTCGATCGATGCATTTAGCTTCTGCTAGATTTCGAGATGAAAGATGAACTGCAGTTGCTCTTGCGTTTCCAGATCGATTACATTCTGGGTAGAAATCCACACCGCATGAGCTACGTCGTAGGATTTGGATCCGAGTATCCTAAGCGTGTTCATCATAGAGGAGCATCGATTCCGAAGAACAGGGAACGACGGTACGACTGCAAAGGAGGGCGGAAATGGAGGGACTCCAGGAAGGCAAATCCGAACACGATCGTCGGTGCGATGGTGGCGGGACCTGATAAGCACGACGGGTTCAGAGACGTGCGGTCTGACCGCAACTACACGGAGCCGACGCTCGCCGGCAATGCTGGATTGGTTGCGGCGCTGGTGGCCTTGTCCGGGGAGAGAACTGAAGTGGATAAGAACACTATGTTTTCATCAGTTCCGCCCATGTTTCCCGATCCCCCACCGCCACCTGCACCGTGGAAACCCTGAGAGATTTTCCTACTTGTCGTTGCTGGTCGTGATGTTTCTTCCCTCCGTCCCAAATGGGCATCCCTTGGTTAGATATCAGGACAGTATTGTACGGAGATTAGTTTAGGGTTGTATCAATTTGATATTTGATGTAGTGTGCGAGCACTTATTTCCACCGCTTTAGGCCTATTTGTTTTTTTTTTTTGGCATTTTTTCAAAGGGATGGGCTTGGATTTTAAATAGTTTCATATTTATTAAAAGACGCTCTCAAATATTTTTTTATTAAAAAATATATAATAAATGATTTCATGCGATCCGTTGAACCGATGTCTTGCCAAACCACTTAGCCACTCGACCTGACCGCATGGTCGCGTTGGCCGCTCAGATAGAGATGAAAGGAGTACCATACTGCAAGGTAGATAACTCGTGATGATAAAAAATAAAATGATCATTTTTAATATTACCGTCGATTTATCTTAAAATTAATATAAAAAAAATTAATTATAAAAATTAATTATAAAAATTAATTAAACTAATTCGCGATATAAGAAAGAGAATAAAAATTTAATTATTAATCAAGATTTAATCCTCAAATTTTATATATTAATCATTAATTCAAAACTATAAAATAGATAATTCATAGTCGAGGAGGAGGATCCATTTAAGTCCATTAAAATTCTGCTCTCACTAAATTTAAATTGTACACATGCATCTACATCTACGCTACTAGTATAAGCCTCTCTTTGAATCATAAATCTGTATCTACACTACATATAATACATACAATAATCATATTTCATACAGAGAAATTTAATACATAGTGATGCGGTGGGTTCACCGAATAATTGTTTTTTTTTAATTATAACTTTTGACGGGATTCAAAATTAGGTTTTATCTATGTGTACGGAATTAAAAGATTTATATTTATTATCGAAAAATTTATAACCGTCTAATTTCTAAACCTAAATTTCACTATTTAAAATCTTTTTTGAAGTTTTTAAAATTATTTTTAGTAATTTTTATTTCAATAATAAATTAAAATATTTTTGATACGCCGATCAATTATAAATTAAAATTTGACTAATTAAACATCATAAAAAAATTGATAAAATTTCTTTTCTTTTTCTACATGATTGAAATTAAAATTCATAAATTATGAATTTTTTTCCATTCTTAGATTTAGAATTTATATAAACATCTTGTTAATTAATGTAATAGATAATTTTTGATTAATATTATTTTTGATAGAACAGTTATTTTTCTATCTTTTGCTATTCATGTACGAATCAATAAGTTTAGAAGATCACTATTGATATTCGTATCTGAATCAATTATTTTGGTAATTATTTTTTATATTTTGAATTAATGAAATCGACAGTTATTCGTTGCATTACATAATATATTGATAGTATGTATAAATTTTGTTCGAATGCATACTTACTAATGTGATGAGAGAATGAACATTGATTAGCTAAATCTAAAAATCATTTATATGATTATCTTTAAAAAACTTTGCTTATGGAATATTAAGTTTCATGTTCGAACATGTAAGAATATTAAGATTATAGAAGAATCATAAGAGATCTCCTTATAGAAAAACTTTTGCTCCTAGAAGAATATTTAGACAATTCTTCTATAATTTTAATATTCTTACATGATCGACCCCGAATTTTAATATTTCATAAGCAAAAGTTTTTCAGAGATAATCATATAAATAAATTTTAAATCTGACTAATCAATGTTCATTCTATCTCATCACATCAGTACATTCAAAATCTTTTAAATTTGGCTAATTAATGTTGTCTCATTCTTATATATATATTATTATTATTATTGAGCGAAGTCTTATGTGATTTATGTTTTTCAAGAAGTATTTGATCATCTTAAAAAATAGTCATGACGATTTCACTACTATCATGGAAATCTTTTATTTTTATTTTCACTGAAATCAAAACATGATAAACAGAAGTAGAGGTAGATATATATACGAGCTATCATTATACTATGTATCATGTTTCTCTGTTATGAAGTATGATTAAAATTTATATTATATGTAGTGTAGATACAGATTTATGATTTAGAGAGAGGATATATTATAAAGAAATCGAATGATTCTTCACTACAAGGAAAACTAGTTGTTAAAGGCTGAATAAAATTTTGATTATTAATTAACGATCAAATAAATATTCAATTACTAAATTAGTGATTGAATAAAATTTTAATTGCTAATTTGTGATAGAATAAATATTCAATTATTAAATTAATAATCAAATAAATTTTTGATTACTGAATTAATGATGGAATAAATTTTAATATTGATATTATAATTATGTATATTTGGATATATAATATTAGTTTTATTGGTGTTGTGAATGATGTAGATATTGTAATTATATACGCATTTTTATAAATATTAAGATGCATTAGATTAAATTCATGATAAAATAATCATAGAAATTTTAGAGACTGAAAATATTAAAGTAAATTTGATCATTAATTTTAGAGACTGAATAATTTAATTTAGTCATTAATTTTAGCGACTGAATTTAATTAAGTTGTTAAAATTAATGAGGAAAAGTTTAATGACCGATCATTTTGATTGCTAATTGGTTTTTTTCTTTCAGTACTCACTTGACCTAGTGGCATTGATGACAGTTGATGTAGCGGGCATAAACGATAGAGGTTAAGATGTCGGAGGTAAAGATGACAGAGATGATGGAATTATCGGAGGTGAGGAAGTTGGCGAAGGGAACTGAAATGATCGAGATCACGAAACTAACGGAGTTAGGACATTTCCAATCGTTAAAGTTCTAAATGAGTTTTTTTATGATCTCAATATGTCACATCAATATTACAAAATTTTATTGAAACATCTTTAATAATTAAAACTCTAATGATTAAAATTCTAGAGAATATTTTTTGAATCCAATTCATAACATATAGTTGCATGACTTCATACATGTTACATCAATTTTAAAATAAATAAAAAAAACTTAAATTTTCACTATTACTTTTTATTATAAATCTCAAATTTTGTATTCATAATATATATATATATATATATATTTTACAAATTTCTTTAAAAATTTTACATTAGAGATGTTAGAAGTACAAGAGGAGTATCATCGCAAGGTAGAAAAGCAAAAAAGGCACTATTAGAAAGAGGGAAGTACGAAAATGAAGAGACATGAGGGTAAAATAGGATGCAAATGGTAAGAAGATTGAAATTTCAAATTTCCCTCTCAAATTTTGATTTTGATTTTAACGTTGGCTTCGGATCCTAAAGTAGTGTACCACCGTCACGAGACA
>JBBUKS010510585.1:0-13480 GCA_038050645.1 Hedychium gardnerianum | reverse complement strand
TTAAAATAATTGACACATACACATAATTTATCGTAGGAATGTCAAAATTAGACATGGACACTATAAATACCTTCACGTACTACTCTCTTTCATTACATGTCAATTTTTAAAAAATCCAAATTATCTAGGTCCATCAATGGTTTCGATCAAAACTTATTAATGAACCTAGAGAGCTCCGATTGAACTCATTCAAATTCCTGTAGATTTATGCAGTACTTCGAAGTCTAAATATGTCATTCTTTATTATTTTTAAAAAATTAATATCATAACTTAACATACTAGCACTGTCATGGTGTTGATTTGTAGAAATCAGCACTACCTTAATGTTGATTTCTAAAAATCAGTACTACCATGGTGTTGGTATAATTAAACTATGGTACTAGTTTAATTACACCAAAAAAAATTATTGCATACAAAAAAAAAGGAAAGAGAAAAAAATAAACTTTGATAGAGGGATCAAACAGAAAAAAATGTACACCTTTTGGATATTTTCAAAACCTAGGATGTCTTTTAAGTAATCTGAAACTTGAGTTGGTGCTTTGGTAAATCGTTGAATATAGATCTCTGAACGAACTTCGATTTGATATATTACGTATCTCATATTCAATCCGAATAAAAAATTATGACCTCTTCAAATATAAAATCAATCATGTATAATCCCAACAATCATATTCCGATTTCATTACAAAACTCAATCCTAATTGATCTTCGATTGATTTAGTGCTTTCGGCTCGTAAGATTATACGATCCAATGATTTAGATGGAGATTTTGTAATTCATGAGTCAGATAATGAGAGGGAATTAGAGAGGGCGCGATGGACACGCAAAGATGTAGAAACGAGGACTCATGAGAGGAAACTTCATCATTTCCTTTTTTTTTAATCATTTAAGGGCAACCACGATAGGTAGGGGACTCAAATAACTCATATTAAAAAGGAATATTTTGAAAATAATTGAAATCACCTGATAAAAAGTTTTGTCCGATGGATTTTTTTTTTAAAATAATGATGTAAAAGTGAGAGATAATATATATTTTTTGGAAGTAATATATTAAAAATATTTGAAAATGAGATATTTAATAAGTAAGACTTATAAATATTTGATTATAAAATTTAAAATATTTAAGAAATGAAATATTTAAATGATGATATAAATATGAAAATCATAAATATTTGGAAAAAAATATATATCTTTCGTTTCTCACCCCGCGGAGTAAACGGCTGCGCACACAATTAACTGCCAACATTTCTGGCAAATTTTATTGGTTTTCTAATGGTCCTTCTATTATTTCCTTTTTCGGTCTACACCTCCAAGTAAACATAAAAAAAGTCCGATCTTTCTTTCCCTAATCCGATTCAAAGCCCTACCCACCCTCAGCCTCCCCTTACCGGCACTCGAAGCCCTGCCCGTCGCCGACGGAGATCGCACCAATGGCTCCCATTTTCGCAGAAGGTGACGGGGTAGTTGTTGCGATCGACTGAATTCCTTCGATCTGAGCCTCCTTCTCTGACGCTGTCCCTTGGAGATGGCCATGGTCCCGCCGCCATCCGTGCAGCCATCTAGGCAGCCGCCGCCGCCTCCTTCCCCGGCGCTCCTCCAGCCCCAGCCGCCGCCTGATAGTGATCGGAGCAGCGGAGAGCTTCGGGCCATGGACTGCAATCTCGTCTCCCTCTGTGACCATATCCAGATGGAGGGATTCCACTCGGGCGCGTTCTCCGATGTGGTGGTGCAGGCGATGGGCTCCACCTACCGCCTCCATCGCCTCATTCTTTCTCGCAGCTCGTATTTCAGGTGCAATTATGTTCCATACAAGATTGATTTGTGGAATTAACTTCCTTGATCTTTACATTTCGAAGTGAAGGAATAAGTAAAGGATTGTGTTTCTTTACTTTTTGCCACTTTGGATTCAGGTACAAACTTTGCTCAATCTGCTAGGGTTGTTGTTGTTGTGTGTGTGTGTGTGTATGTGTGTGTGTTTGTAGGCAGCTACACTATATTTCTTACTGTTTTTTGCTTTCCTTGCAAAACTTGATTGTTGAAACTTAAGCGCATGTAACAGAGTACTCTCATTTTTTCTTTGAAATAACATGAAATAATGGATTACTTTTGATCTCTTTCTACATCATTTTCTTATTTTTCTATATAGGAATATGCTTCATGGTCCTTGGAAGGAAGCTGGTGCACCTACACTAGTGCTGAATATTGATGATTCTAATGTTAATTCAGAGGCAATTGCGGTGGCTTTAGCGTACCTCTATGGTCACCATCCCAAACTCAATAACACCAATGCTTCTCGTGTTCTAGCGGCTGCTTCTTTTCTAGACCTTCAGGTTTTGTGAATTACTTTTGTATGGATTTAAAAGCTTTTTGAGTCTACTATTTTTGTTTATTTATATCATTTTACTTGCAGGATCTTTGTGCTATTTGCACTGATTTTATCATATCTGAACTTTCCACTTCAAATTTTTTATCCTATCAGGTGAGTGTTGACTCAGACTTGTAGAAATTATGAAGATATCATTTTCATTGATAAATGATATGCATTCGTAATTGGTTAGGTGTTTGCTGAAAGCCATGACTATGGCATACATGGTGAGCGAGTTAGTAATGCATGCTGGGGTTATCTTTGTCAAAGTGCAACCAAGGAATTGATAGAGGTCAGACATTGTTTTTATTCAATACAGCACGGTCTCTAGTATTACATATTATGTACCCATTTTTTGTGCTTTATTGAATTTTCAGGTTCTTCTTCTACCTAAGAAATATTGCAATTTGCAAGTAGAATGTAAAAACTTGGAAACTCTATGGGGAAAAGTGAAATTTTCTCTAATTGAAGAAGATGCAAAACTATCATGAACTATTGTCTGATGGCTTGGAAGAAAATAAGGTCACACTTGGAATTAAATTTAGTTGCAAAAGAATTGGAGAGCTAATGAGCCAACTCGAATAAGAGGATTTTGATTCATTTATACTTCCCAATAGACATCAATGGATCACAATTTTCTTAAGTAAAAATAGTTTATCAAAAATTCAATAATAATGATGCTTCCTAGAGAAGATTACAAAATTTGTACAGCATTTTAAACTTTTTTTGGTATTAGTATACATTTTCTCTATTGATAATTGTTAAAAATTCTCCTATTTTCTTTTTTTGCTAATAATTTGTAGTAGTTGTAAACTGTGATTCTATGGATTGCTTATCTTGATTATGTTCTTAACCAGTACTTAAATTATAGTTTCATATAATAATGCTATATTATTTCATGAGATTATAGTTGTAAAACAACTATCCTTTTCTGTCCCAATTCATCACATAAACTTTACACCCAGCACAGGTGGCACACATGCAACTCAATAAAAAATTGGTCTGTCTTCCAGTCAGCCATTGCATCGATACATACTATGATAAAAGCTTCATACATGCCAAATCAGCCTGTAAAATGTCTAAAGAAAAAAATCACAGAAAAGTTTAGTAAAGAATGGAGGGTTTAAGAAGATTCATAAATATAGTGTTGATTTGAAAATGTTGGTTCACTTTTTTTTATATTTATTTTTATTACAATTCAACTATCATAGTAAAGCAGTAACTCACGTTTTTATCTATACCCATCACACATGGATATTGCCTCTGCATCTTGATGTGGACAATTTTATGCACTTGGCCTCTTTGTTATGCTTTCATGTATTCGTTTCATTTTGCTTGCTTGTTTTGATCATTGTTGTTTGGTTTCTAAAAACTTATGTCGATAGGTGTTACCAAAACTTTCTTCACAAACTCTGCATGCATTGCTTACCTCCGATGAACTATGGATACCAAATGAAGAGAAACGGTATGTCACATTCTAATGCTTATAATTCTCTTTACTAAGATGCAAATTTATTAATAGGCTGCTTATTATATTTTTGAATGAAGGTTTGAACTCGCACTATACACACTGCTAGCAAAAAGTGCCATATCCGAGGCAGAGAATTCTGCACAAATAAGCTCTAGTACAGAGGCAGGTGCTACAGGTACAACTAGGCACAAGCTTATGAACTCGATTGATAATAACTGCAGTGAACAGCTAATGGAGCCTGATTTACAACGATTGGGCATACAAGCACATTTAGATGGACAAAAAACTGCACATAATATATTGGTCGAGCTGGCTGATTATGTAGTGGACTTCCATGCAAATTCTTCAAAACCAATACATGAAGGAACTTCTAGTCCAGTGCAAAATTCAAGGTATTCTATTTCAAAGACAGATGTACTCCTTGCATCTTTATCTGATGTAAATGCAATAAGAGTATCTTATTCATAAATTGCATCAGGAATGCTATTGAAACTGCTAGAAATGATGCTGCCATGGAAGGACCATCTGGAGAAAGCCCTTGCTCCAATTTAAACAATAATGTCTGGCTTGCTAGGGAACAATCAAGAGAGTCTCTGATCAGCCTAACCACAAGTGAAACAGCTCGGAATGATTGGGGAAGGTCCAATGTGCCCATATGGGGTGGTAGAATAGTAGGTAGGAGACAAGCCACAAGTGCTGATGGTAGCTCATCTCTAAGGGACGAGGAGTTTGATGCTTTCATGAAAATATTTGAAGGGGGCTCTCTTCTTTACTGCAACATGACCTTTGAGGCACTTTTAAATGTCCGAAAGCAACTAGAAGAGTTGGGTTTTCCCTGTAAAGCTGTAAATGATGGCCTTTGGCTGCAAGTTAGTATATAAACTCCATGAATGGTTCTAATGACTAATATATATTTTTTTCTTCTTCAATTTCTTCAAGATGTTATGCGATAAGATCTAAGAAATTTTATGCGATAAGATCTAAGAAATTTGTTCTGTTGTTACAGATGCTTCTGTGTCACAGGGTTCAAGCAATTGGAGCTGATACCTGCAAAAGTTGTTGCTTGCCAAACAGTTCATGTGCTTGTAGACAGGCTTATGGATATTCACATGGAGGTAATCCAGGTGGCTATTATAGACAAGAACATGACAGGAGAAATTCTAGTAGGAGCGGGAATATATACCTTTCAGATGTCCAGGGTGAGGGAAGTGGTCTGTTTGGTCCTGTTCGTGTTCATGTAAGGGGAACAATTGATGGACTTGCAGGCATTGGGCGTGGAACTGCATATGAGCCTGGTACAGCTTGGCCCCCTACACGATATGTTTATTCTCGTGTTCCAACAGCTCTAGGCACTAGGAATTCTCAGCAGGGACTTGCTCATGATGAACCAGAAGCACGGGTTGATCTTAATGATGTGCCAAATGATGGCTTAACAGCTTTGGTTGGCCTTGTGCAAGGAAACACTCTTGTTCATGTTGCAGAGCAAAGAGGAAGAGTGTATGAAGTAGACGTCCAGAACACATTTTCTGGTGGTGTTTCTCACCCTGGAGCATCTGATATTTCATCTCAAATGTTGGACTCACAGGATCATTCCATTGGCCTTGAGTGGGAAGGTTGTGAGGGTTCATCAATATCATTAGATCTTAAAACTCCACTACGCCATTTTCCTCCATTTCGATTTGGGTATGCTATCAGCATTTCCCTTTTCATTATTAGTCTTAGTTGAGATTAATTGCACTGAAGTATGATCATACTTAGGGATGGAATGAGTACTGAATTGTAGTTATTTGAGGTACATGATCCATTTAAGTAGGTTCGAGTACTTGATTATGCTTAACAATGGATTTTAGGTGCCATTCGGGTTTGCTTAAAATCACATGCCTAATTTATTTATAGGTTCTTGTGGGTTTGAGAATCCATTTATCACCCAAAGCAGGCATTTAATTAGGTTAATTGCAAGTAAGGTAATCGGGTTTTGGTTCAAATAGCATCCAATAATGCAAGTTCTCAAACACACTACCAATCCTTATCATTCTTTCTTGCATACTATCTCTCGTCTGACTTTTTAAGATCGTTTAGCACTTTTATTGATTGGCATGCATTTTCGCTGCGGAGAGGAGAGCTTTTGGATCCATAAATCAGAGTTACACTTTATGTATTTTTAAACACTGCTATGATTGGTTAAGGACTTGTCAATTATTGATACTAAGCAACTGTAGCGAAAAGGTTTGCTCTGTCCAATGAACAAACATAATGGAATTTGCTTTCAGAGCAGTTGAAAAAGAATGGTTTGCTGTTGCTGCTGATTTTTATTCCCAATATGATTATATTTCTAGAAATAGAAACATGACATTGTCAGTATCTCGTCCTCCTATTCCTATTTTTGTCTTAGTGTTACCCTTTTTCTTGTGGACGCACCTAACCTATCAATTTGAACTTCCTGTTGACGGTCTGTAATGAAATATCAGGGTGGAGTTTGAAGATGTCGACAGACTTGAGGATGGTCAAGTGAAGCACTCCCCTGAAGTATTTTATGCAGGATCACTATGGAAGGTAAACTGCTCCGAAATTTGGTTCCTTCAACGTCATCTTTGCCTTTGTCATTCTGATGAAAATTTTGTTACAGGTAAGTGTCCAAGCTTTCAATGACGAGGATCCTCAAGGACGCCGCACCCTTGGTAATCTTTTGCATATTCGATTCATATATGACATCATATGTATCTTATGGTGTGCGCGTGACCTGGAATGCCATCATTTCCAGTTTGGTTCCAGTCAACCATTTGGATTTGATTTTTAATTAGAAGTGTCATTCCTCCATCTGATTGATGATTTCATATTGCCATTCTAGTTAGTCTATGTGCAAATGATTATTGCTAATTCAAAATTCTCTTTCCTCAATCACCCTTTTAGAGAATCTAAAACGATTTGAGTTTGGAAAATTGCTATTGATTTCATTCTTAAAAGTTATCATAACCGAATGAGCCGATCTAACCAGATTAAACTGAAAACAATTGGATCTGTCATGCTAGTTTACTTCTTATTTCTTTTTCTTTTGCCTCTTTTTTAGATTACTTCTATAGCAAAGATGGGTTTAGTAATAAAGATAGATATTAATTTGCATTAACTAATTTGGATCCTTCCCTATGCAGGTTTGTTTCTGCATCGACGGAAGGCGGAGCTAACAGATTCTCTTAGAAAGGTTAATTTGATTTTGTGCTGAAACTCTAATTTTGGATTGTAATCATTTTGGTTTTCCTTCTCTTTCCTGTAGGTGCACGCGTATGTTGACTCTCGTGAAAAAGTCACTGCTCGATATCAGGTAGGCTTAGTTGAAATTCTTATTCAGCTAAATAGGATCACCTTCTTTGTTTCATAGGTTTGTTCATTGGCAGTTAATATGCCCCTCGAAGCGAGAGGTGATGGTATATGGAAGTTTTAAGCAAGCAGGAACTTTGTTACCCAAAGCTCCAAAAGGATGGGGTTGGCGCACTGCTTTGCTATTCGACGAGCTCAGTGATCTTCTGCAAGCCGGAACTCTGCGAGTCACTGCTGTAGTGCAGCTAGTTTGAGGTTCAGTGTCAGAAACTTCTCATTTTTTTCTGCTGTTTTTTTCCCCCAATAAATCAATGCCAAGTTTATAAAGGTTCTGCAACAGTAGACATTCATGCTCCTATCAGTGGCCTGTCATACTATGATTAGTTCGCATTGTATATACCATCCGAAACAAGTGTTTCTCTATTGGGTAGAAATTTCGTTTGTCTCTGGCATAAAGAAGTTTGGCCTGTAAATTGTTGGATAGTATTTTTTTTCTGTAATTCTCGTAGTTATATATAGTTGATGCACTAATACTAGTATGTTATAATGTTGGATTGTTGTATGAAAGACTTGGGGTTTGCTTGTATAATGTCATTCAATTCTTGTCAAAATTAGGACTGCAAAGAAGTTTGCTGCGAAGCATTAGGGAGAATTGCTTATTCCCTTTGTGATTGCTTTCTAGTGCTCGGAATGATAATTCAGGATGAAATTCTACTTTACGTCAATACATGATTTACTACCAAATACATGCTAGAGTAGGTCCAAAATCTTCACGGAACATATGCTATTTATTTGTTCATAAACTGCTAATATCATTATCGCACACACATGCCAACATTATCTTATTCAATATCGGAGAAAGTGAATGTTCTATCATTAAAACTTCTGAATGAAGTCGTATATGAGGTCAGAGATCTCATGAGGCTTCTCCTGGTTGATGAAGTGACCAACTCCTTCCATCACGACAACATCTTCGAGCAATGGAACCACCTTCTTGAAAAGACCTTTGTGTATGTAATCTTGGACTCCTGGGGTATGGTAACTTAGGTCAAGATCCCCTATAATGAACTTGGTAGGCACTTTTACTTGGACCCCAGTCCAAGGTGCTGTCAATTCCCAGCTCCTGCATTTTGATTCAGGTAGAAAAATATCAAAATAGTTCCAGTGATTCAATATGTATCAAGTAAGAAATTAAATTAAACTCTGCAAAACTTGTTGAAAACTGCATTAGATTACTATCTACTGATATACTCTCTAATGTTCTCATGCATCACATATTTCATTACTGTAGAAACTAAAGCATAGTCGAGAGTTTAGGAATCATTAGGTGTTTCACATGCAAATCTGAAACTAAAGCATCCTTTGTAGGTGATTTAGCAACTCAAACAAGTAACACAAACAAGCACTGCTCAGTAAACTATCTAAAGAAACTTACAAGTTCATGCACCGATAGTAGTTCAATCCTCCAGTAAAACCTGACTTCTCAAATTTACTAGCAAAGTAGTCTATGTCTTCTTCTGTGAGCCACCAAGGCAAGCTGGCCGGAGTCTCGAGGGAATTTGCAAATCCTTTCTCCTTAGGTACGATCAAGGCTGCCGGACTGCGGTAGTTCAAGAACTTTTTAACCAGTGTGGCAGCACCAATCTGCTCGAATTCAGCTTCTATTGCCCCTTGTTCCTAACAAAACATAGGGTAATATGACTGCACAGTGAGCAAAGAACATAAGATCAAGAACATCATTCTAACAATGTGCTTGGTTATTGCATAGTTCAATCAATGCTTGTATTAGTAGTCTCTTTTAACATGTTCATAAGATCTCGACTTATTTTTTTGTTTCTCACAAATATTAGCAGATCGATTCGCTACAGAGTTACCTGGAATCGACAGATGTAGTGGTCCTCTCCAAAAATAGCTCTGATCATATCCACGGTATTCAGTTTGGGATTGCGTGGGGTGTAGGCCACGCTGAGGTTCACCAGGGCCTTCACCTTGTCGGGGCGCAACACGCAGAGCCACCAGGCGACGACCGCGCCCCAATCGTGCCCCACCACGAACACCTGCACGCGAACGAAGAACAGGCTTCAGCATCGTGGATCGATCAATCAATCAATCAGTGTTTTAGGGATCGGGAAGATTTTTTTCAAGGGGAATCACTTGGTCCTCGGAGAGGGCATCGATGAGCGCGACGATGTCGCCGACGATGTGGAGGATGGAGTAGGAGGCGGCGGAGGGAGGGGCCTCGCTGTCGCCGAAGCCGCGGAGGTCGGGGGCGACGGCGTGATAGCCGCGGTCGGCGAGGGAGAGGATCTGGTGGCGCCAGGAGTACCAGAGCTCGGGGAAGCCGTGGATGAGGATGACGACGGGGCCCTCGCCCTTCTCGGCGATGTGCATGTTGATGCCATTCACCGGCAGCATCCGGTGGCTTATCCCTTCCATCGCTGCTCCTCTCTCTGCTTTCGCACTACATCGTTGACTCATCTCGCTGCCCTTCTTAACTAATCAATCTACTTCACCGGCGATTCGACACAAGAAATTATCAAAATATCCCTCTTTAAAATTAAAAGATGAGTCGTATAAAATATTTTTTTAAGATGGTTTTATTTATAGCACTTTTTTATTTTATTTTCTAGCAATTAAAATATTTAATATAGCTGAATAAAACGGCATTAAAATAGAAATGTTAGGCAGTCTCCAAATATTTTTTTACTTAAAATAAAAATTTCCATAAATTTGTCAAAATAGAAAGTCGATTTAATTGTCTTTCCCATTTAGTCATCTTCCTTTAAAAAGAAAAATAATAGAATAATCGTTTGAATGAACGAAATCTATAATTATTCATAGATTTATCAAAGGGCTCAGCTCAAATTTCAAATTACTTAAAATGTGTATTTATTTTGAAATTATTCAAAAAGTGTATTTTATTTCTCTTTTATTTCTTTGCCAATTTTATTCTCATTTTTCTCAAGTATACGAGTTACTTTTAAATTTTAAAAATTATTATTGGTTCGGAGGCATGAAATAACATTTAGCCATGTATTTGTATCTATTCATGTTTTAGATGCAAATATTTCTTCACATTTAGGTGAGATTTTAACATAGAAAAAATACCGACGATAAGTAGGGATGATAATTATCTTCGAATCTAATGGAAGATCGAATATCCGATTCGAATAGAGAAGAGTATGAAGGGATTTTTTAGACGTAATTAAATAATTAAATAATCGGATATGGGTATTCGAGTAATCGGGTATAGAGACGGATATAGTAGAATCCTACCTGTACCCGATTAAATAATATATATATATATAAAATAATTTTCTCCCCTAAAACTCATTAATTATTTTTGTCGGTTTTAATCTATTTTTATTAAATATGATTAAATTAAGAGTATGTTATAAATGTTTAATATGTTTTTGTTGAATTATGTTTTTTTTATATGATGTTAATTTTAATATGCTTTAGTTGAATGATTTAATTAGATGGAATGGAAAAAATTATTAGTATAAATGATATTCAATATTCTGATGGGTATGAGTATGTGGATGGATATCCGATCCCCGATGGGTATGGGTATGAGATGAAAATGTTGGTGCAATCGTCCTCGGGTCAAGGTTAACCAAGTTGAATAAGCTTGGGTTGGCTCGAGCTTGAGTTTTGATGTTTGACAATATGTGAGAGAGAAGTCAAGTAGGTCAAGGGACGATCAAACACTTGATACAAGAAATAACTGAGATTAGGCAAGAGGAAAGACCTAGTGGGACTAGGCAAAAGACCTAATTGGAGGGTTAGGCAAACGGAAAGTCCTAGCAAGGCTAGGCGATGGAAGACCTAGTTGGGAATTAGACATTGGAAGTCCTAGCGAGGCTAGACGATGAAAGACCTAGTTGGGAACCAGGCAATGAAAGTCCTAGCGGGGCAATGGAAGTCCTAGCGGGGCTAGGCAATGGAAGACCTAGTGGGACTAGATAAATGAAAATCCTAGAGAGAGGCTAGGCAATGGAAGTCCTATTGGGACTAGGCAAATGGAAGACCTAGTTGAGAACTAGGCAAACCTAGTTGGGAACTAGGTTAAGTCCAAGATGAGTCAGCTTGAAGCTGAACACTTGACACGAGACAGAAAGTCCAAGTCGGTCAAAGGTTAACCGAACACTTGGTGAGGAAGCCCGAGCAGGTCAAGGTTGACCAGATATTGGGTAACGGAAAGTCTAAACGAGTCACGAATGACTTGTGCGTTGGGCAAAGGAACTCTAAACTCAGATGGAGAGATTAGGGTTGGACAATCGATTGAAGGTGCATCGTGAGAAGACAGAAGGAACTCTAGGTGTTGGAATCGATTGGGCAATCAATTAAGAACGTAGAAGTCTGAGAAATGAGAATCAATCAATTGATATGGAAATCAATTGACTAATACATTGTCAGCACATTAGAATTAGGTAATCAGTCGACTTATGTTGTCCATCAATCGACTGATGTCGATTTGAAGAGAACAAAAACGAGTAGGACTCGCGTGCTCTGTTTGACTGATGGTGTCCATCAGTTGACTGATTCTGAACTGTAGAGCAAAGAAGCGAGTGTGACTTGCGTGCTCTATTCAATTGATAGGATCAATCGACTGGTGGTTTAGATCAATCGACTGATGTTAATTTGAAAGGTCCATAAACGAGTAAGACTCGCGTGTTGTGCTTGACTGATGAGATCAGTCGACTGATGGGATCAATCGACTGATGGGATTAGTCGACTGATGGTGTCCATTAGTCGACTAATTCCGAACTATAGAGCACAGAACCGAGTGATACTCCCATGTTGTTCTCGACTGATGGTCTCAATCGACTGATGTTCAAATTATACTCAACTGATGAAATCAATCGACTGGTGAGTTGCATCCATCGATTGATGGTGGTGAAACATATCAAGAGAGAGCCGTTTTGTATGCTTCAATGGTTGAATTCAACATATCAATCTAATGGGTAAAACCAGTCGATTGATAGGTGAAAATTAGCCCTGATTTGAAGGCTATATAAGAATGTTCTTGAGGAGATTTTGGAGGCTAGTTCTTGGAGATTCTAAGGTGAAGTGTTGCTGTATTTCTGAGTCTACAAGAGATATTTTCAAGCAACAAGAGATCAAGCAAGCAAGGTTTTTTTTGTATTGTGTATTTACTTCCTTATTTTTATTGTATTCTTGTTATGAGCTTGTACGAGGCTTCTCTGCCTTTGGAAAGTTTCCGAGGAGGAGGTTTTTCATAGTGAAACTGTGAGAGAGAGTCAGACCCTTGGATTAGTCACCTCAAGGAGGTTGAGATCAAGTAAATCCAAGTTTTAGCATTGTGGAGCTTTGTCTTCTAGTTTTCAACTACCAAATCAAGTTGAAGAAGCGAAGCGAGCTATTCAACCCCCCCCGCTAACAGAAAGTTGAAAACCCGATGGGGATAGGGATAAGGACGAAGGATATGAAATCTGACCCATTGCCATCCCTGAATCTTGGTCCTGAGACTCGTAAGAGAAGTTATAGTTGTCCTATGATGTTCACAAAAGGTTTACATATTTCTATCTTACTCTTCTTCTGAGGTAAAAGTTTGAACCCATAGGACTATCAATAGGAGTTTTCTTGTAATCATATTGAGTTTGATCACGTTCTCTCCTAATCCTTATTCTAGAAGCAACTGATTCATGATGAGGAACCCTGTAACTTGATTCAGCCAAGTTGCCTTGCTTTTCTATTATTAGAAATAACTTTTCACCCTTTTATTTAGCTACATATTTTAGCTTCTTGTTTCGGTTCTGATGAATAATGCAATTAGGGCATTCACTATCACTTGGCCATCTGGCTTCTAAATCATGTACCGGTGATGTATCTAATGATGTGGAGAATCATCGAGGTAAGGGAGATTTTTAACCAATATAATTTCTGAAAGGATAAGGACTAGTTCGATAATAACCTATCAAATTAGAAATATTTATTTATAAACTTCAAATGAAAGTTAGGTGAAAGTCTTCGATATTTACATCTTTAGGTGAGACTTGGTCTAACAAGACTCTCACCTTACTAATATGTGAAGGAGTAGACCTCCACTTATTTATTCGTGCAGATTCAGTATTATATGATTTCTGGATTGAGACATGCTCCAAAAACCAAGTCTGCTTCATTATTCAGAGTGTTACATATATAATAATGTTTATATAAAAAAAATCATATTTACCATTAAAAAAACTTATAGCTAAAAGACTAGCAAATCCCTTTAGGTAAAGAATTTGTTGGTGCAGTTTGCACTAAAAGTCTAACCCTAAGGTTTTGATGTATGACAACATGTTAAAGTTAGAGTGTTACTA
>JBBUKS010510541.1:0-13485 GCA_038050645.1 Hedychium gardnerianum | reverse complement strand
GGCGAGAGCGGCGAGCACAAGCAGTGCACACGACTGCTCAGACTGAGCGACGATCGACGACAATGCCGGAGAAGAAGAGGGACATGGAGCCAACATCAGAGCTGCGAAGGAGGCTGGGTGATGACAGTTGATCGGAGGAAAAACCGTGGTGGCTGGCACGCGACCGTGCGCGACAACCCAGCGGAGATCTTTGGTTGCTTGCAGCGGGAGCCCCGGAAGACAATGACTGTTCTCCGGTGGCAAGACAATGGCACTGGTGGAATATGGTGCGATGACGAGAGACGGAAGTAGATGTGTTGGTGTAATCAGCCTACAAGGTTTTGATGTTTGATAATACACCTTTGTCTGGTTAGTTTGACCAAGAGTTGATCCAAACAGGACGTGATGTTTGAATGTGAGTGAAGTCTAGTCAGATCAAAGTTGACCAAATGACCAGTAAGGAGAAGTCTAGTCAGGACCAGATGACTAGCAAGGGAAGTCCTATAACTAGAGGTTAGACAAGGGTAAAACCTCTAGTGGGTCAGCTGGACTAGACTAGGCAAGGCAAATCTTAGTAGATCAGGGATACCAAGCAGGAAGGACTTGATAAGGGTCAAACAGGACCAGAGATCAAGTCGGACAGGACTTGGGGTCGAGTGATCGAGACTAAGCAGGAAAGTCGTAATTGGAGGTTAGGCAGGTGAGAAGTCTACCGAGAGACTAATCCTAACTAGAGGTTAGATAAGGAAAAGTCCTAACTTGAGGTTAGGCAAGTGAGAAATCTACCGAGTGACTAGTCATAACTAGAGGTTAGGCAAGGACAAGTCCAAGCGGGTCTGGGGGACTGGAGGTTAGGCAAGGACAAGTCCAAGCGGGTGAGTCGTAGGTGATGAAGTCTTGGAGGAAGTCCAAGCAAAAAGCCTAATAGGCCGGGTAGACTTACAGGAGTACGACTTGATCCTAAGGGAATGACACTTAGATGGTAAAGTCTTGGAGAAATGACCTTAAAGCAAAAGGTAAGCCTAGTAGGTCAAATAAACTATAGGATAGGCTTTGCATGTTTGTATGCCTACTCTACAAGAAATCATTAAAATAGCGACAAAACACTGGCGAAAAAATAACAGTTCGTAGCCAAATAGTATTATTAGCGACCAAATAACATATCATCGCAAATAATTATATGAAAAAATATGTTTCATAAAAAAAATAAAACTATTAGCGATGAACAAATAACATGTCATCGCTAATAGTTTTGTATTTTAATTTTATTAAATTGTTGGCGACAAAATATGTGGTCTTGTCACTAAATATTTTTAATAAACAAGTATTTTAATAGTTATTAAATTATTAGCGACAAATTTTAATTATTCATCGCCAATAATTTATTAGGACATCCACACCATGATACACTTGGTGCCAAAAAGTAATATTAATAATTTTAGTAATTAAAAAAATATAGTGACACATTAGAATAATCCATCATTAATACTAATTATAATTAGGGACACTTACCTTATTTCGTCGCTAATGCATTTTAATAAAATGTTTTTTTAATAGTTATTTAATTAATAGCGATGAATATGAATAAATCATCGTTAATATTTACGTATGTTAGCAACGAATGTAATTAAATCATCGCTAAAATACATTTAAAAAAAAACAAACCCTGTCGAGGCAGATTGTTTTTTTCGGCTCCGGTGATTCTTCTTCTCCTCCGGCGATTCTTCCTCTCCTCCGACAATTCCTTCTCCTGCTCCAGTGATTGCTCTTTCTCCTACTCTATCACTATCTCTTTTGAAGGATCGTAGGAGACGAGAGGGGGGGGGGCTGAATCTCGTTTGTTTTAAAATCTTTTCTTTTCGTTTCGTAAAACAAAGTAGCAGGGGAATAAATAAAAGTAAACACACAAAAATACAAGTTCCTTTTTAACTTGGTTCGTAGCCCAGCGACTACTACTCCAAGGCCCATGATCCTTGACCGCTTTCGATGGGCAATCCACTATAGTTCTTCTCTCTGAGAACTTTCGAAGAAGAAGCAAGCTCGTACAATGGAAGAGGAGAATAGTAACAACACTACTATCTCCTAAAATGAATGCAAGTATAATAAAAGTATACTGACAATAAGAGAAGTTTAAGCGTAGTTGTCGAAGAGCCTCTCGGCGTCGTAGTATTAGCACTTGCATGAACAACAACAGTAGTAGCGAGATGTAGCGATGATAGAATTCATTTTTAACTTGGACCCCGAGACCTTCTTTTATAGGCATCGTTTGATCGACTGAAACCCTGTTCCATCGATTGAACCTATCCGTTGATGGAACCTCCTATCCATCGACTGAACCCCGCGTCTTTCCTTCTTTGCTCTGATTTGATCCGTCCGATCTTGTAAATCACGTTGTTCGGTCGAATGATCCCGCTGATCCGTCGACTGAACCCCGGAACTTCCTTTTCTGCGTGGTTCAATTTGATCGTCTATTGTTACCATTTTCGGATCGATCGACTAATCCATCTTATCCGTCGACTGAATAGGCTGTTAACCATATTTGTTGAACTGAATCTGATACGTATCATGATGGCCGAATCGATCGACTGAACCTCCAGTCCGGTCGACTGAATCCTTGGTTAACCCAAAACTTTATTTATCTACAAAACAAAGTTAGCATAGCAAAATAATTGTACTCCTGCAAAAGAGAGTTAGACAGTAGATAATAAAGATGCATGAGTATGACAATTAGGACTGTCTTGATCTCAACTTAGAAACCTCCTTTAGTTTCTTTAGTTGGATCAACACATAAGATTTGTCCCTATCGGGACACGACCTCACTGCACTCCCTCCAGGAGCTTACCTCAACTCACTTACCAAACATCGGGTCCTTCAGACTTGTCTTGCCTAACCTCTAGTTAGGACTTTCTCTTGCCTAATCGTAATTAGAACTTTTCCTTGCCTAACCATAGTTAGAACTTTCTCTTTGTTAGTCATCTAGTTAACCTTGACCTAACTAGACCTTCTCACTTGACTAGGTCAACCTTTACAAAACTCCATTAAACATATTATCAAACAAACATCAAACCCCTGGAGGTCGATTGCACCAACATCTTTTTCCTATTCCGACTGCTCCTCCGAATCTTTTCTCCCCGACTATGATAGAAGCTCTTCATCTAGTATTTTCAATATTTTTAATCATAATTTTAGGGTTATTTTGATACTTAGATGATAATTTTAGGGATATGTTAATACTTAGATGATAGTTTTAAGATTATTTTGATGCTTAGATGATTATTTTGGGTTATTTTGATCTTTAGATGATAATTTTTGGTTTATTCTTCATCTAATATTTTTAATCATAATTTTAGGATTATTTTTATACTTAGGTGATAATTTTAGGATTATTTTGATGCTTAGATGATAATTTTTTAGCTATTTTGATGTGATTAATTAATTTAAGTTATTTAATATAAGTTGCTTAATTAATTTCATTGAAAGTTATCATCAAACTTATTTATAAGAGTTATTTATTAAATAATATGAATTTTTTATATGTTTAATTAGGTTTTATAAATATGGATAAAGTTGGATAATGATTGAGAATTGGATTAGTCCTAAATATATCAGTTTTTAAAGTTGACGGAGAATTATATGATAAGTTTGAATTTATCCAAAATTCATTGTCCATATTGAAGGTGTGATAATTTATTTTTTTTAGGTCAAGTTAATGCATGTGAAGGTGTTGAATGACTGGAGCAATAAATCTTTTGATATGTTACTTCAGTTATTGCAAGAGGCATTTCCCAAACCGAGGCAATAAATCTTTTGATATGTTACCTCAATCTTTTGATATTAGTTTTCAGGAGGGTTCATCGTCAGTCAAAAAAGAGATCGACAAGTTAATGAGTGCAAGGTATAAAGACAATAGAACTAAAATGCATAGTCATTATAAGAAGCTATTGCACCTTCCTTCTATTGAACGCCGACAACAAATGTCGATCGAGTTTTGTAAGATACAAGATGACTGGGATTACATGTGTGCTCTGTTTAAACCAGAGACATTTCAGGTAACTCATTCTATAACAAATATCTTTTTTTATATAAAAATTTAATTATTTGTTCTATAACTAATATTTTATTTATATAAAATTTTGTGTTATAGAAACAATCTGCAACAAATGTTGAAAATCAAGGGAAACTCCCATATAACCATCCCAAAGGTTCTAAATCATTCATTTAATATAGTTACAATGGTGTAAGTGCTAATTTTATAGTTATCATATATTGTTTGTTGATTGAAATATTAACATATTATTTTTTTCAGACCGATCTGTCACAGAAAAAAGATCAGATTACTATCTTTAATGAAACTCATTATAACTCGTCAAAAGGGTGGACTGGGGAGAGGGTTGAAACTGCATACTCATGCTATAACCTTATTTAGTGAATTTGTTCTTAACCGTGCATAATTATTTTTTATGATATTTTTAATATCTTTGTTATTTCTAGGATGATATGGTGAGACTGTGTGATGAGTATGTTCAAACATAAGAAAATACAGAAAATGACATCGATGTAGTCCAACTTGCTGATATAGTTTGTGATCAAGTCCGCAATACTTGTTTTGTTATCTGCATGTCATGTTTGGCACAATTTGATTGATACTTGCAAATTCTGTTCTCAATGCTTCTGTGTTGAATTGTTCCATCACATTCTTTTGAATATTTTCATCTTATGTTTGCTTGTATTTGGTTGTTCCATCTTTGTCATTTGAGATACTCGGATGAATTAAACCTTATCCACATGCTCAAGATATCATCATATCATATGTTTTATTATCTTCCAAACTTGTATTATTTTGGTGACCTAGGTATTGAAACTCTAGGCCAGCACGTTTGTTCTGTTTTTGTATTGTATTATTTAAGTTCTATATTAATAGACACCTCATATGAAGCATTTAGTATAGTCTGCATCATCCTGAAATGTAGAAGTCTCAAATTTATCTTTTTTGCATGCATGAGTATATGCACAAGTGTCATTTACTTGTAAAGGAGAATGTCGTATAATCCAGTATAACTTGATTTTGTCACTACTTTTAGCAAGATTCATGTTGTTGCACCTCTCATTATGGTTATCTTTGATCATTGAATTAAATTTTTCATAACTTGATATTTTTATTGTCAAGCTACATTAGGTCCTTGGTACTCGTTCTGGATACATTAGAGGACTTGGAAGTGGGCCAAAGTCAATTAGGTCCACTTCTTCAGATGCCACCTCATCCAGATCAACTAACACAGTATTACGTGAAAAGCTTGAATCCATCGAGCAACAACTAGAAGGCACGAAAGAAGAGTTAGCAAATACCCTAGTTCAGTTAGCAAGCACCCAAGATGAGTTAGCTTTAATGAGATTAAAACGAGATATGTTTGAACAAATTCTTAACCGGTTGGCACCTGGAGCATTAGAATCCTTGATCCATGATTCCTCTTTAGCTCCACCTCCTCCTTCTCAACCTTAGCATTTGATGTTGTGAACTTGTTGTTAAAGTTCTGAATTTGGATGTTAACTTGATGTTGTGAACTTTATTTGTTGTGTTACTTATTGTTAGAGTTGTGAACTTGTTACTTGTTGTTCGAGTTGTGAACTTGTTACTTATTTGTTAGAGTTGTGTTACTTAAATTTGTTGTGTTACTTGTTGGTAGAGTTGTGAATGTTTTGTGAACTTAATAATGTTGAAGTATGAGTTGTTTGTGAATTTATAAATCTGTATACAAGATATGAATGAAAATAAATAAAATTAGTTTTTTAAAAAAAATTAGGGTTAATGATGAATTGGAAATAATCGTCGCTAATCCCTTTTCTGGCGATGATTTTCTCATTTTTTGTTGCTAACCATATCAAATCGTACGGAACTTATTGAGATTATCAGGGATTTTTTTTTTAAAATAGGTTAGCGGCAAAGTATGACAAAGTCGTCGCTAACATCTAGTTTCTGCGACGAATTTCATCCTTTTGCCGCAAAAGTTCAGGTAATTTAGTGGATCGATTGGCAATCGATTGATGGATCCGTGGTTTACCATAGAATGGTTCGCAATCGATTAATCAATCGATTGGTTGAAAATTTCTCGAGCACAGAACCATGCTGAATTGATCAGGTGATTGATTTGGATTGACCTATTGATTGGTCTAATTGATTGACTTTCTTAAACATTACACACAACCTCACGAAATCGATCAAGTGATCAATTTAGATTTGGTTTTCGTCGAACATTAGCGATGAATGTGTCTGGTTTCGCCGCTAACTTATGCTAGTTAGCAACGAATTATGCGACATTTGTCGCTAAATATTATCTTGTTAGCGATAAATTGTGATTGATTCGTCGCTAACAACTAATTTTATAGACGAATTAAGAAACTTTCGTCATGAAAACTAGTGTGTGTTAGCGACGAATTGTGATTAATTCGTCACTAACAAGATAATATTTATCAACGAATGTCGCATAATTCGTCGCTAACTATGACATAATTTAGTGATGATTATAATAATCTTAGCGATGTTTTATTTTATGTCGTTAATCTTTGTGACGAAATCTTTATCTTCGTCGCTAAATATGATTTACGACAAGCTTATAGCAACGATCGTAGCGGCGAATATTTATCGTCACTATTTACTGTTAGCGACGAAAAGAATTGTAATAGCGACGAAATTATTCGTCGCTATTTTACTATTTTCTTGTAGTGTGCTAAGTAGAAGCGCATTTACTTGGGTCCTAAACATACTAAATCATTCAAATATAAGAGACTTTGTACAAAATATATTAGATAATTGAGACTATCAAACTAAGTATTTTATATTTCAAAATAAAAAAAAATAGATTATAAGAAAATATCACTAATTCTAAGACTTCCAAATTATGGAGATGAAATTTTTTTATGTTTGGTTGTTAACTCCACCTCACTTACCTTCAATATCTCATAGATCATGATTGTTCAAAAAAGAAATTAGAAAAACAAACGGATGAACATCAACAAATAATTATCTCCTTAATTTAATCTTTTGTTTTATCAACTTTTTATTTTATTTTGTTTATTTGTATGTTAATTTCTACTACTGACATTTGGCATTGTATCTAAACTATCAGTATATTATGAATTGATTATGTAGATGACTTTATAAATATAATTAATATAAAATTATGTAGATGACTCACAAATGGAAGTCCTTAATGTAATACTCTTACCAAGGCCCACGTGAAAGGGCATCGAGGAAAACCAAAATCCCATATTGAAAGAGTTTACACAACTTTTGACTATAAGTTGTTATATTTTATTATAACTTTATTGATCCCTATCGTTATTCAAAATTTATGATCATTCTTCATATATTGTATATTTGGATGTATAAAATTTTAAACTAATTTAAAAATATTTTTTTTAAAAAAAAAGAAATATAGACGAACCAAAGAACAATTCACCATTTGAATCGATAATTAATGGAGCAATTTGTTAGTTAAATTGCAAGTATGCAAACATAAGAGATTTCAACTACTCAACAATGGTGTGTGTGGCATTAGAGGGGGCTGACAGACTCCCTGATTGATAAGAGATTTCATAGAATTAGAGAAGTTTAGTATGCAAACATAAAAAAAAGTGTAACTAAATTGCTAACTTGACAGAAGATAAACTTTAATGCATTCATACTAAATTTATTAAAATTTTCAAAATTTATTATAGATTTAATTTAAAGGTATAGTCCATAATAAATCTAGCAATTTACTTTAAAATGATATACAAGTTCATAATAAAGTTCCATTTTTTTTAAAAAAAACAACAACAACAAAGAAACCCAAATTGAGCCAAAATTTGGAACTCGTTCGCTAAGGAAACGTGTCATGCTCTGGGTGTTGTCATCACTGCGGTTTGGCGTTCCCATGCCCTACGCTTCGCAGCCGATCCCATTTCCAGACCCCGCCTCCGTTTCCCCCCGTCGTCTCCTCTTCCTCCTCTTCGTGCTTCTTTCGGGGTTTACACCCTTGTTAACGGCTAAATTCCGATAGATCAAAGCATGCTTAGTTCTCGTTAGGACTCGATTAGGGCATCGGAAATTCGTTTGCTTGAAGAAACCCTTTCGCTCCGAGAAATTTTAGGCTGAAATCCCTTCCTCTTATCACAATTACTTCTGCGGATATGAGTCGCATGAGAGGGGTGTATATTGTTCGTCGATGACGAGGAGCTGGAAGATCCAGTGATGTCCTACCACGGTGGGAGTAACGTCGGCGACGGTCATCTGCAGATGCAATTCGAGCAGGAGCAGGACCTTGAGCTACACGATGATACCAACGGAGGCAGGTCCGAGGGTCCTTCCAGGTGTGTAAAACCGGATGTGTCAGACTTCCATGATATGTTCATTTTTCTTTCTTGCAAGTCAATGTGATGCCACTTAGTATTTTTTTTTTTTTTTTTGCAAATAAAGAAATAGTTTAAGCTCTAGAGTTTCAGTCGATGCATGCGCGAGAGAACAGTAAACAGTCTTGGGCCGTGAATGTTTTATCTCTGTTCTGTACTTAACTTGCATGAATCCCTACGGTTATACTTTAACTTGTTCAGATGCCTTCGTTGTGGTATCAACGCGAATGCAACACCACATATGCGCCGTGGGCCTGATGGACCGAGGACCCTTTGTAATGCATGTGGCATTGCTTGGACAAAGGTACTGCTAAACTTTTTCTTCCTTCCTTTTGGATGTTGCTGGTTTGTGCTCCTGCATGATTTCCTTACCTCGCACTTCAAACATGATTTCTATTTCTCTAAACCCAAACCAGGCACGCTTTTCTTTGTCATTTTTGGAAGGCAGAAGCTAATAATTTGTTGATATAAGTGCATGTGAATGTGACTTGGACATTTGAATCCTTTTTACCTATACTTGCAACTTTTCCTTCTATCAACCATACATAAAACTGGACCTTTATTGATAACCTGCTAGAGAAATTAACCTTGGAACTAAGGAGACTATTGGGTAGGTTTATTTAGCAACATGTAATAGCTTAGTGAGTTACAGTTGAGAGCGAGATTGCCAGAATTGAGATTCTGCAACATAAAAATGGTGAGGATTTGATAGGATCATATTGTAAAGAGTGTAGGGCCATATCATAAGACTCTACAACACAAAATTTGTTTCTTTTGGAAATTTTATTTGTCTATTAACTTTCCATATCTATTATTATTACAAGTATTTCAAACTTTTCATCATGCTAATATCATGAAGCATAGTTAGAATCATTCATATATTAAATGAACAATTCAATCTAATCATAAATGCATTGTATTTTGTGTAGCAAATAGTAATACTTGAGACGGATTTCATTAACAGAAGTTAAAGGTATCTCATATAATAAAAGAATATTATGGTATGCTAATTGCTTTACTTTTCACAACATGATGCTGTAAAATGTGAATATATTTTTTCAAATCAAGATTATAAAGATTGAAATCCTATTTACCAATGGCGATATAAGTCAGGTTCAAATTGTATGTATGCAAGACATCAGCCCTTGCTTATCCTATTTTGGATTTAGGTCATGCAGGCTACTTGGCACCATGAGATCAAAAGATCTATATGAATTACAATCTCGTAATATGGTTGATACCATTAACATGGTACATTAACTGCCCAAAGATAAGTCAGCATTCAAAATGCTACTAGAATGTTCTTAAGAGGACTTTAAAAAATAGTTCCAATATACTAGGGCAACTAGCCAAAGGTTGCAATTCAAACATTAGAGATGGGAAATGACAATGTCAATGTCATGAGTAAATAAATCCAATATGACTTTTCAACTTTGCTTAATCAGTAGATTTGTAACTTTCATATCGACATATAAGGCTGAACAAATCATAACTGGAACTATGCACAGTAAACTGGATGCATGTTAAACGTAGATGCAGTGGGAATTTTCTTGAATAGACAGATTGGAACCTCCGAATTGTTGAAACAAAGCAAATAGTTAAACAGCATTTTGAGGAAACTGACAATATGTGATAGTGCTTCAATGTCTTGAAGCAACTTGTAGGATCAGTTGATCTGAGCGAAAAAAAACTAGTATATGATATTGAAGACTGAAACACCATAAACTTAAGATTAGATGCTGACTACTTGAACTGTTCATCAAGCCACTACCAGAATTAAGAATCCAAATTCAGTATTCAAGAAATTTGTAAAGCAAACTATAATGTATTATAAAAACAAATTCTATCTTAGATAAAACAAAGCCAAAACTTATGAAGATAAATATGCAAAATTGTGAATGAAAAATGATCAAAGTTCTAGATTTCTATATTTATCGCCAATGTGTATATCTCTAAACCTCGTCCTCCTTTTGTTAGGAATCATGTGTGCTTCAAAGTTCTGAAGGTTCTGATATAATAGGATGAGGAGTTTATATGAATTCCCATGCCTGGGAATTCACCATGTTATTTGACTGATTATCTGGTTTATTTGGGTTTACAAAGGTTGATCAATCTCGTCCAATCAGCCAATTCTAGACAGTTGATTGGCAGTCTATGATAAATTAAATCTTTATTCCATATAAACTTGCATTGGGGAAATTATTAGGGTCCTATTCTACTTGGGCAGTTCCCTTTTCATAATATAGATTATCATTATTATTTTACATTTACACCCCTAATGTATATTTACGATTAAGTCTCATTATATTTCCAATTAGATCATCAATACTCCCCTTGAAATGGTTCAAAAATATTGCAAAACTCTAGTTTATTACCAATATACTCAATTTGAAAATATTTTAAAGATAGATATTTCGCTAACTGCGAATTATAACTAAAAAAATAGGTGTTGGTCTTCTTAGGTTACACTTTTTCTTGAACAAGTAACAATTAATATATTTCGTGTTCTCATGAATGACAAGATTGGAAGTAATGTGCGTGACAACTCGATTATTACAATAATTTCATTAACTTGCCACTCGAACATTACCTAATTTAGGCACATTACCTAACTCAGGCATTAAATGTATAAGTTATATAAGCCCTCATGTAGAAAGGGTCATAGATCTTTACTCTAGCTTGCACTCGGTTTAGCTTCAATAGTTTACTCTTTTTAAAAAAAACTTTTTTAAGATATCAGATTATCTCTGAAAACACAATATTCCTGATGTGGATCTTTATGGGAGAGCCTTCTCAATCTACATCGGTATACCGATTTGTAGATGGCTATGATTATAGTATCGAAGCTCTTTTCCTGGATCATTCTTAAGATATTAAAGAACCCTTAGGTCTACTTTCCAATGGTCATGACATGGAGTTCAAGGAATTGATTACACACAACAAAAAAGAAGTCTGGTAACAACAAAGTTGCACTTTCCAACTATTCTTTTGTGCTTGTGTGGGAGAAATTCTAGTAACAAATAGATTGTTTAACTTCCCAACTATTCTTTGGTGATTGTATAGGTCAGATAATAGCTCCCTTTGTCTCAGATTAATCTAGCATTAGGATCTATATGAATGGAATACTTCTATAAATGCTTCCTCCCTCCTAATGAACAATCTCTATGCCATTGAAGTACTTTATATTGCTTAATCCCTTAGTTTGAGATTGTTGATGAAGACATCCTTTCGTCTTTGTGATTTCCATTGCTTCATTATCAGTAGTAATAATGCCATCAACATAAATGCTCTAGATTGAGATAAAATATTGAGTGATTTGGTTTGCTTTTGATCATCCTAAACTGAGGAAGATGAGTGTTGAATTTGCCAAATGATACTCTGGAAATTGCTTCAACCCATATAGAAATTTCTTCAACTTATGCAATCAAATTTGTCTCCTGTGAGCAACAAACCTAGGACTTGATCTATGTATAGCTTTTTATCTAGATCACCATGTAGGAAAATATTTTAATATCTAATTGATAAAGTGACAACTAAGATATAATTGCTAAAATAAGAAAGAAGTGAATTGAGGGAATCTTAGCATTAAGAGAGAATGCATCCACGTAGTCAATACTATATATCTATGTATACCCTTTTACTTCCAGTATACAATTCGCTAATATCAGCGAATACCTATTTAAACCTGATGACGGATTTTCTAGGAGGAATGATCTCCAAACTGTCATTAGAATGCAATGTTGTAACCTCATCAACCATAGTTCGCCTCCACTGTATATTAGCTATAGCTTTTCGGATTATTTGGGAATCTTAATACAATCTAACAACAACACCAACCAAGCCTATCCACTATGTGGGATCGGCTATATGAATCATTTTACGTCATTGGGCTCTATCCCCTACTATATCATCATCTATACTTAAATAAATTTTATCTTATTTTGTTGTTGTTAACTAAGTCTTTTTTGGCCTTCCTCGTTTGATGTGCGTATTTATCATAGTTTCATATCGCCTAACTAGAGCATTTATTGGTCGTCTAAATACATATACATATCATCTTAAACGTATCTCTCGAAATTTTTCCTCAATAGATGCAACTCCGACTTTCTCTCAAATACTCTCATTTCTTATTCTGTTCATCCTCGTATGTCCACACATTCACCTTAACATTCTCATCTCCGCAACTCTCATCACATAAAACACCCGACGCTCTCTTTCATTTCAACCATCCTGCTTATATTCTATATAAGGCATATTTCTCAATCCCTCCATTGTTTTGCAAAAATGATCCTAAATATTTAAAACTCTCAGTTCTAGACAACTCGTCATCTCCTATATTAACAATTATCTCATTACGTCTAATATTATTAAACTTAAATTTCATATATTCTGTCTTTAGTCTACTAAGCCTAAAACCTTTCACTTCTACTGTTTCTTGCCAAGATTCTAGTTTAACATTTACTCCATCATCTACCAAAATAATATCATTTGCAAACAACATTCACCACAAAACTGTGTCTTGAATGTACATTTGTCCATAATTAGTATAAAAAAGATAAGGACTTAGAGTTGATCCTTGATGTAACCCTATCTTTATTAAAAATATTTTAGTTAATTCTCCTGAAGTCTTCACTTTGGTCGTTACATCCTTGTACATATCCTTAATTAGTTCAATATAAGCAACGCTAACACCTCGTTTTTCTAAAATTCTCCGTATAATTTCTCTTGGGACTCTATCATAAATTTTTTCTAAGTGAATGAATATCATGTGTAGATCTTGCTTTTGCTCTCGATATTTTTCAATTAATTGTCTGAGAAGATGTATAGTTACTATTGTCGACCTTTCAGACATGAACCTAAATTAATTTTCGGTCACCATGGTCTCCTTCCTTAATTTTTTTTTCTAATATTCTTTTCCAAAGTTTCATGGTATGACTCATTAGTTTAATACCTCTATAGTTTGCACAATTTTGTATGTCTCTCTTGTTCTTATATAAGGGAATTAACGTACTTACTCTCAATTGACATTTTTTTTCGTTTTCAATATCATGTTAAATAATTTTGTAAGTCATTCAATACCTTGTTTCCCTAGGTACTTCCATACCTCTATCGGAATAT
>JBBUKS010510531.1:0-13486 GCA_038050645.1 Hedychium gardnerianum | reverse complement strand
TTTTTTCTTGCGATCTGAGCATAACTAAAATGTTTTAAATGTCGCCCAGACGCCGCCGGCAAGACAACACCGCCGGCGCCACCGCCGCCCTGCCGGCCTTCCGCCGCCCCGGCCCGACCACGCCGCCGCCCCCGCCCGACCACACCGCAGCCCCCGCCGCCCCCGCTCTGCCCACGCAGCCCGATAGAGAGGCAAAAAAGGAAGAAAGAGGACTTACCGGAGGGTCGCGTGAGGAGATCGCCGGAGGATCACATCTGATCGCCGGAGGAAGGAGATGGCCGGAGGAGGAGATAGCGCAAAGAAAAATTGGGGTCGAGCCCTAATTTTGACCCATGATTTACCGACGGAAATTTATTTCCGTCGGTAAATCATGTATTTCCCGACGGAAAATAAATTTCCATCGGAAATAAAAATTCCCGACGGAAATTTGTTTCCGTCGGGATATAATTGGATATTATTTGTTTTTAAAAAAAATTTAAATTCCCGACGGAATTTAATTTCCGTCGGGATTTTTTACGAAAATATTCCTTTTAAAAAATCTAATTCCCGACGGAAATTAAATTCCGTCGGGATTTAATTTTTCCCTTAAAAATTAATAAAGTTACTGACGGAAATAAGTTTCCGTCGGTAATTACCGACGGAAACAAATTTCCGTCGGTAAATCTTTATTTTTTTTTATTTCTTTAAAATAATTCCGACGGGATATGGATTCCGTCGGTATTTTCCGACGGATATTTTATTCCGTCGGAATGTACTGACAGAATAAAATTCCGTCGATAATTCTATCATTATTTTGATATTTTCTTATAGTGAGGCATAATCAAGTAAATACTAAGTAATAAATTACCACATGAAGAGACTATTACACATCCGTGATACACTTCAAAGTCTGACACCTACGGCTCAGCTGGCTTCAGAATTACTGATTAGTTGGTATTCTGTCAGTCACGACAAGGGTACAACATTAGCTTATGAAGCCTTCCGACCACGAGACACTACCAAAGAGCGGATAAAGGTTGCGTGGAAACCTTACCTAATGCCCAAGCACCTATTTACTTTATGACTAATGGCTCATGAACGATTGGGCACCAAAGACAGGTTTGATTTATGAGATGAGCAAGTTATGTCCTCCTTGCCGACAAGCGAATGAAACAATGGATCATCTACATTTTGCATGCCCCACCAGCAAGCTGTTATGGGACAGGGTGAGGCATTGGCTATGCATGCGACAATCAATGACTACACACAAGCAACTATTAAGAGTGTTTCTTAGAGTATATATATTACTTATGGTTTTCGCGAAATAAGTTGATGATTAATATATGAGGCGTTGTTATTATGAAATTTAAGAATTAAATCATGATTAGTAGCTAAGTTTCTACCCTCCTTTATGTATTAGTTATTGTTCATGCTAATAGCTATCATAATTTACCTCATCTGTATTAATCTTGAGACAGGGAGATGCTGAAGACGAGCGTTTCGTCTTTTGTCATCTTACATATTAACGATGACCTGACAAAAAAAATATTCATGTATTTCATTTCTCCGCCACTTATAAGCGTATCATATATAGTTATTTTATTTTAGTAATATATTTACTTTCTCAACAAAAAATTATATAAAAATAAAGATTAAATTCCGAGAAATTAATCCCTAAAAAAATAAAATATCTTCTATCTAAAACATTTATTCGGTCATCATAATTTATTTCATTCAACTCAACGTAGATCCGGTGAAAGAGAGGTGAGCGAATCACCGGAAGCACGCTTTGGTCGATCCATCTAAAAGGTTTAAACTTTTTAGGTACAAGTGGATGTTAAAAAACAAAGAAAATCATCATGGATAATAATATACAAATAAATAGAACAAAATGACAGTATTATGCACATGAAGCAAACTTTTCAAGCATCAAAATAGCATGTGCTTACACCACTCACCAAAGAATTCAAGAAAATTTCAAACACAAATTCTGTGAAGCTATGGAACGACATTAGAAACATAAAAAACGGAATACTGAAGACACGACAAACTGATTCAGTTTTATTTACAAAGATTTATTCCCCAATTATTGAGCATCCGATGACATGAAATTGTATTTGTTTCTGGATTATGATGTTCTCCACTGCAGCTCAACTTGCACGCAACCGTTTTTAGAGTCGATCAGATGATATTTCTCATTGATTCTCTTGTTGTTGACGACATCTGCAAGGCTGATGACCACATATCCCAATATTTCCTGACAAGGAACTAAATATAAGTACAGCTAGAAAACAAATATATCTTGAAGCATGAAAAGAACTATTCTCTCTCATTACTAATATGAATTTGTATTGTAAATGCAATTGTCTTGATAGATTTGATTTCTAATGATGTATATCACACTATCCAGATAAAATAATACTGAAATGACTAACCCTGAAAAAGCATATAAAGTATGTAACTACTTTTTATAAGCTTCATTGAACTCTCTTCTTTAGTACGAATGCAGTTACAGCAAGAGTTCATGAGAGAGATCTCCTCCATCTTCCTGCAAGATCACCTGCATCTTCCTGCATGCTTTGCCACGTAGGTTTGCCCGGAGAAAGGGGGCATGCAATATCCTGCCTGTCTTAACTTCATTTCGACACTTGCTGATATACAGGTTTCACGTGATAATGCATGAATGATGACAAATTCAAGCAAAACAATAAGTGCTTCTAGTAGGACTAATTATTGTTAGGCGGGCAAAATATTCGAGACAAAAGCCTCCAGTGCTAGACACATTCTGAACACACCTGCTTGAAACACTGGATGGGTCATTGTGGTTGCCTTCAACTACTAGGCAGTTATAGATTGAGAGTCTACTATTTGCACCCTTGAGTCTATCCAAGTTGCAGAGTGCAACGACATGGGCAGCCTTTCTAAGGCTTAGCTTCAAAAGTGTATTTTACACTAGTGAGGTCAACGGTTACCTGCAAAAGTGTATTTCACAACTCTAGTGAGGTTGATGGTTATGACACCCCCATATAATTGGCAACCACCTCCATTTTTCGATCAAGGGGAATCCTATGCCATCTCTGGATCCCAAGGGAAGAAGCCTAGGACTCTGTTAAAGTATATACCTATTGGTATAACTGGGGTTTCAACTTGGCATTCAACCCCTGTTCCTCCTGAACAGGAGCGTAGCATTATTTTTGTTAGCTGAATAGTTAGTCTCTTAATAAAAAAAGACATGATATGACATAACAAAAGTGCATTCGCTTTGTCCGAGGTCATGCATATGCTGATGGAGTATGAAGATCAAGATTGACAACAAAAGTGCTAAGGTCGACAACAAATGAGGATTGATGTAACAACAGATTGAGCTTTGATGCCGAAGATTGCCTTGAGGGTGCCTGAGAAGTGAGGATGGTGTAGAGAGCATTGAATACAAAGAAGAAACTAGGTAATCTAGGTACTTCACTATTTTTCCTTCTTTCTATTGCTTTTTCCTACTTCCGAGAGGAAGCATCTAGCCAACATAATTAATCAATGCTAACATCGATCTCTCCTACCTCACAAATTTGAATCCCTTTCCCTAGGAGTACCATGCGGTAGTTCCTTAGTGCAACATATGTTTTTTTTTATTGAAATCAAAATCACAAAAGAACATAAAAAATTAAGGATAAAGTAAATGAATGTATTAGGCATTTAGCCCAATAAAGGATAAATTGAGAGAAAATTAGTTGAGATATTATAGGCAATATTCAAACTGCAAAATGAATATCGTGGTACCTTAGAGTGGATTCCAATACTTGGTGGTCGACTAACAACCTCGACATGCATTTTATCGTTTGTCGGTGGTTCCTCACAAACAAACTGAAATTCCTCATCCCATCGCGGATCTCGATTTTTCTTGATGTACTGCATTAAACAAAAAAGAAAGTTAAATGAAATTAAGAATGCAACATGCAATATGATCAACCATTACAAAACATTCTTCACCTTCAGTACCTTAGTTGTCTAAATGGAATTAAGAGTGCAACATTCAATATGATCAAACATTACAAAACATTCTTCACTCATGGTACCTTAGTTTTCTTCACCTCTCCTCTGAACAGGATCTGAACATAAGGATTTGTGTGATGCTTCCCTTCAAGATCTTGAGCTTCATGGATGATAGCCACAAGCAAACCACCACCTGCTGGAGTGCCTTCAGGTGCCTTCTCTACTTCTCCTTCTTCATCAGTTATATCATTTGAAACATCCCCTTCCTTAAATGGCTTATAGGTGACTTCTACAACAAGCTGTCCACGTAACTTGTCATTTTGAGGATCATTAGTATCCAAGTTTTTGAGCAAGTCAAGAGTTAGCGTTTTTGTCTCATCAGGGGTAAGATCTTTCAGTGGGATAACATTCAAACCCATCTTTTCATGTTTCCCAACCTGGAGGAGAAATAAACATTAACAACATCACATATAAGCAAAAAAGTAGATATTCGACTAAAGAGATGAAGGTATACCTGTTCCCAGTCATAGACGCTAAGTTCTAGAACTTGAGATTCTGGATCCTTAATAACAAACTTGAATTCCTCATTCCACTCAGGATTAAGATTGCTACGTTTCACACTGGTCTTCTTTGCTGGCAGGTTATCATCTGCAAGAGTTAACTTTACATATGGATCTGACTTACCCAAAAGATCTTTTTTCTTCAATTTCATTGCCTGGACAACAGTCACTTCCAAAATGCCAACAGGCTTCTTCAGAGCTCTGCAAGATTGACATGAAAAGTCACTCAGTGTTGGAAGTTAAATGAGGCTGACAATGATTATAACTAATAAGCAGAATCTTCCTTCCTACTTTGTAGGGTCCATAATTGGGACTTCTAGTGTTTTAGGCCATAGGTACATGTTTGCAACTTGTTTCTTTATGGTCTCCTGTAGATCAATAAAGAAAAAAGTATGTCAGGAAGGAGACAGAAGGCCACATATTAATAACAAATCTGAACAGATTTGAACACAAGCACATGAACAGAAGTTTATAGAAGAATTATTTCATACATTGTTAACCTTGATTACAAGTACCAATCAATATTAGTTGACATGACTGAAACATATTGTTTGAGCCACCAATTAATATGGATATTATGTTGGCAAGAGCATATGTTATTGTGTCACCCTTTCCAACACAATTTCATATGGTATCAACTGAGATAGGACTTGTCTTGGTTAGTACTATCCAAAAATGACTGAAATAAGAAGATTCTCTTTCCATAACTCATTCCTCAATTCTCTCTACCAATCACAGGGAGAAGATAAAACCCTGTAAGAAGAGAGGAGTCGGGAAGGACCAATCAGAGCGCCAATAGCATCAAAGAGGTGACATCGGAGTTAGAGAAGCTATCCACATCCTATGCTTATGTGTCTTCCAGTTCTAGTTTGTCCAATCCAAGTCTATCTCCTAGTGGTTAACCAAGATATATTTATGGACATAAAGAAATTAATTCTAATACTATTGTAGCAAAAAAGGTGATTACGCTCACCCCAGGCGTCCCTCACAGTCCGTCCCCAGGTTATGTGAAGGGAGGTAAATCACGAGGTCAACTTATAGCCGACCGCCAAGTGGTTAGGGTGTAGGAGGAGTTTTTTTCTCCGAGGGTATGTGCCTGCCGGGAATTGACCCCTGCCCCATTGTAGCAAATCTGTCACCCACTAGCCAACTGGGCACCCCGTGGGGACAATTAATTCTAATACTAGACATTGTGGAAGCATTATCTAATCAAAGTCAACAACTATAGGGTTGATCTCAGAATGCTAAAATAAATAATGCTCCTATCTGATGCATGCATGACATTCTTGATATTAGTAAAGTAAAATTATTAGTTGAGATGCTTATATTTTTATAAGATGTGTTTAAACTTTAATTTAATTTAATTTTTAATTGTTATACATTTATATTTTGAAAGTATGCAAGATTAGTGGAAAAGAATTATAGATTAAAGCTCCTGTGAGTAGATCGTGACACACTTTGAAGCATGCTAAAGCATGTTGACAGTCGGTAAGGTCCAAAACTAAAATCATATAACTTTGGCACGGAACAAGACTTTAGACCTTGATGTTAACATTTACTAGGAAAAGGGGAAAAGGTATATATGTGTATAATGACATAAAAACTTATGAGATGTAAATGGTAATCTTCATGAACTGCTGCATACAATATTTATATCTTTTGGATGTGTGGACATGAAACATGGCTCATTTCCTTCTACTTGTAAGATTATAGATCAATATCTTGAATTGAGGTAGGTATGAGCATCATGCATTTGGATATTTCCCCAAATTTCAATTATAAGTGTCATATCAAAATGCCATAAGAATAGTGAGGTGAAAGAAAATTTTCAAGCAGATTCATATTATTCTATGAGACAAGAAAAGTGATTCAAACATAATAAACAATTTCCAAGATTGTGATTATATAAAAAAAAGAAAACAATGAACTGTAACTCTGTAAATTTTAAGAACAAAAATGAAAATAAATAATAATAAGAATAACCTGAACAAATCTGTAAAGACCAGGTATTGACATAACATCAGCTCCTAGAAGCTTTAATCCAAAATCAACATGTGGCTGCATGATACCACGAGAGATTAAAACTTGAAGGATGTAGAGAAACGGTTAGACAAAAAAAACATCACACTTACCTTCTCCATGAGTGATACAAGAATCTTTGCGAAACAAGGGAAGTTGGGGACCAGCGGCTTTAATGTAATCCGTGGAATCGCAAAGACTTGCAAGTCTAAAACCTAAAAGAACTTAAAAGTGGGTAGAACATCAAGTCTGAACATCAACTATGAATTACGTATGATTGGCAACAAAATGATACTACATTTGGTTGAACCTAAATATCCAGACCTGTGCTGTTGCTTTTAATCCAAATGCCTTAACCACAACAGTCACATTAGGGTTTCCAGCCCACTTCAATAATGGTTCCATGATCAGTTCCTTTTCATCAGTAGTGTAAACTTTCATTCCTGAAATACAATGTCAATATTGATGCTATGGCAACCAAATATCAATTTTCATGCAATGGGAAGTAGGATACCAAAAAGGATTAAAAACAAAGCTTTAAGATAAAATGACAATAAAATTGCAGTGCAAAACCATTACTGAAGTTTTACAAAAGCAACAGTTCCAATGAAAAAACAGTTAATGCACACTCAAGTTCCATCAGTCAGATAAATCCATGATAAAATTCACATGATATGACGTGGACATTTATAAAGTATACATTATACATTCTTAGCTTCAAATGTACTAACAAAGTTCATTTCATAATTGCTGGTGCACTATTGCTGGTGCTATCATAAAAGGGACTAGATTACCTAATAATTTAATATCAGAAAAAAAAAAGCAAGTTTAGAAGACAAGTAACAGTGAGATAAACTCTAACCTTGAAGGGTAGGTGGCAAACAACCTAGGGTGAGGGTTTCAAATTCAACTGAGTCAATTTTGTACTTGGCAGTATTCTCAGCAATAATTGGTTTTGCTATCTCCTTTGCAGTTTTGCAGATTGCCTGCGAAAGCACTAGTAACATAATTACTGAATACAGAAATTTCATCACGTACAATAAATACATGGATTATTTTTGAGAATTTTAAGGGCACTCACCTTGTCAAGATAAGGCCACATATACTCTAGAAACTTGTTCAGCCAGTCAATCTAAGAGGAAAATGACACTAAATTTAGTTCTGAAAGTGAATGTCAAAGAAATTGCCAACAGAACACAGAACAGAAAAAAATCTTCGTACTCGATCAAAGTCTGGATTCTTCACCCATAAAGGAATTTCTGGAAACATTTTCTCCAATGCGTTCAAATCATATTCAACAAGTGGCTGAATTTTAGGATCCTGAGAACATGAATGCCAATAATGAGTATGAAAAAATGTATCAAAGCTCATATTCTATTGAGTTTTCCCTCCTCCTAGTAGCATAACCCGCCTTTATATCCACACCTATTATACTCTCTCATGTGTAAGTCACTGCTATTTTAAGCTATTTATTCATTGTTGAAAAATTACAAATCTATAATGTAAGGAACATATGAAAATATCCCATGGACTACTATTAGTTTATTCGATCCTCGAAACATCCCTCATTCAAGAAAAATTTCACCACGAAGCTTGATAGCGTTAGATATTTCGACAACGACACAGAAGTCAAATTTCAGATTCGATCTAGGGGCCAAAACCTCGAAGACGAGCGGAACCAAAGTTAACCGCACCTTGACATCGGCGGGCTGGAAGTAGATGAAGAGGTAGTAGCCGACGACCAACCCGAAGGAAATCCCGCATCCGAACCCGAAGAACCCCAACACCGTGCCGAAGAACCCCATAGCCCCTCCCTAATCCACCGCGCCACATGAACAGCCACAAAATCATCAATAAATAACTACAAAATCAAGAAGGGAGGAGAGGAGAGGAGACGACTTCACCTTCCCGGAGTCGAAGCCAGCGATCACCCAAATCGCCGACACAGCATTCCGATCCAAACTTCGAACGGGGGAAGAAGAGAAACAGTTGGAGCGAGAGCGAGAGCGAGAGCGAGAAGGACAGGATATAAAAAAGATCTGGATGGTTTGCAGAGGTGGATTTATTAGGGCGTCCGCATAGGAGTGGAAGGGGCAGGGAAGTGCGCGCGCGCGCCCCACTCCCAGGGAGTGTCGGTAACGCTTGATGGTGCGGCCGCGGCAGGGCGTTTGAAAGCGCTGGCTGTTACTCCCACAGCCACACACTTTCTTCTCCATTTTATTTTAATAAATGCGCGCTATTATTCCCTAACCCCCATAGCATTTTAATAAATGTGTTTTAATCATGGTTCGGAAAACCGAACCGGAAATTTGACCGGATGAGTTTTGGGTTGCTGGTTGAGTGGGTGCCATTGGACTTAGACATTAATCTAATTAAGTGTATTGATTAGACACCTTGATTAGATCAATTAAAATAACAAATTGTTGCTTAGCCGAACTCAAGATAATCATGAGATATTCAATAAATAGTGCATGAGGTGTTGCCACAATAAGATCTAGGAATTAAATCCTGGCTAGTAGCCAGGTTCCTGTCCCCCTTATGCACTAGTCACTGTTAGGGCTTGCTAGACTAGCCCCCGTGATTTATCTCCTCCGTGTTGGTCCTAGGACGGATTGACGGGGGCACTGGGACGAGCGTTTCACCTTTTGTCATAATGAGATATTCAATAAAAAATATATATGCATGTATTCATTTTTTCTATAACAATTTTTTAAAAAAAAATTCAGATGTTTAAATTTCACCTCAACTTATGTATATTCAGAAGATATTCGGCCATTTAAATTTAAACTCTAATTATCACTAAAGACCCTTTTGTGAGCTTTCATTCCCCTTCATTATCGTCGAGCATACCAATAATGTGGTTCATACATACTACTTCAAGGTTTTTTTTGCTTATTAAGTGAGTTATTCATTTGAAATTCACTAATATTGTTCTTTAAGAGATGGAGAAATTTCGTACAAAAAGCTTTTCTTTGGTTTACAAGAGGAAAAATCCAAACATAACTTAAAAATTAATATAAAAAAAGTGAAGACAACTCTTAATTAGTCTCTATGAATTTGATATCTACATATTTGCGTCCATGAACTCAACTCATATTCGAGCTTATGCCCTCGTTTGATCATGAACCAATCTAGACTTATCGATTAATTCAATTTTGCGATATCGTTTAGTCTCACCTCAAAGATTGTAGGCTAACTTTGTAGTTCCTCCAAACCTATTCAGATAATCAAAGTCCCCAAGTGGGAGAATACAAACAATGCTACTTCCTGTTCATTTTCCAGACAAAGTTCAGCATCGAATAGAACATACGACATCGACACAATAGAGAGACTAGTGTCTTTTCCAAAGGCCAAAATAAAAGAGAAACATGTCGAGAATAGGACCACCTATGGGCTCGCGGATTGTGACCTTGTCGTTTAGATCTGAATCATGCTCCGTCGTTCGGAAGGATGTTCGATGATTGGCATTCTCGATCAACCGCTAGTCATCGGAAAAATGGACAAAAATAACAAGGCCTTGTAGTTTTTTTTTTTAAATTGCTCGTCCGACTACTTGACCTCAAGATAGTCCCAAACTAGAAATTGAATAGTGTATTAGGAGCGGTTTAGCCTTATCGCTCTTGCCCTCATAAGCATAATCTCATATCCAATGTGCTATAGAGATATCTAATAAGGTCAAGTATAGTGGTAAAATATGTATAAATTATGTTCGAAATTTATTCCATAGATAAATTAGAAGAGAAAAGTAGTGTATCTTGATTGTCTCTTTTATATGAGACAATGGATAAGTTTTATTAATTTGCATCTAGGGTTTTTAATTTCTTAAATTTTAATAAAATCATATTTTATTCTTAATTATTATTAACTAACTCAATGAAATTAAGCCGTGATGGTCCTAAAACATGGAAGATAAAAGGTAATTTTTTTTAAAAAAATCAGACTAAATTGAAAAACTTTATCATGAGAAAAATAGTTTGGTCCACAATTTTTCTCACGAATTCAAAACCCATGAGAAAAACTTGAAACGAGGGCGGATTTGGGGATTTTTTTTCAAAAATGAGTTTGGATTTAGGGATTTTTAAAATTCTCGAAGTTAAACCGAGACGGATATGAGAATGTTATCCTAATCCCTGAATCAGTCTCGATACAACACGATGAGAACGGGGATAAGGATGAGGACGGAGATGGGAACGGGGATCGAGATTTCTCGATTAATTCGATAAATATTAAATAGAAAATGGAAAATTTCGAGGATGGCAAACGAAGATGGGGACGGGAAAGAGAATTTAATCCCCGCAGGGCCGGGGCCGAGAATTCTCCGATTAAAAAAAATCGAGAATGGATAAGAGGATGAGGATGGGAATGTAATTCGAAAACGGGGATGACAAACCTGCTCCCGTCCTCGTCCCATTATTATCCCTAGTCCTTCCTACGATATTTTAGCAAGAATTTAAATTAATTACGATGATATGATATTATTAAGGGGTTTAATTTTAAGGGTAAAAGACACTAATTTATTACGTAATAATGAAATTTCATCCTAATGTTTTATTAAATAATATATTTTTACTAGACGAATCCTACAAAAACGGATTCCAAACTCGGATATTTTCTAGGATTGTCCAAAAAGCATATATGATATTAATATTGTCCAAAAAGTATATTTTTTAAATTATATTCCTTTATTAAAATTGACTCTCTTTTTCCTCTCTCTTCTCTCTCCATGTCTCCTTTCTTAAATTAAATTAATTTTTTTTTCCTATATACATTCAACAACAACTGAATTTTAAAGACTAATATCGAGAAAGAAAAGAAAAAAAATAATTAATTTTGACAAAATAATATAATAAAAAAATAATACTTCTAAGCAATATCAACATCGCCTTTTATATAATCTCAAATATTAAATAAGTCTTTTGAAAAATTATCGAAAAAAAGATTGATAGTTCCATTCATTAAATATTTTAGGTAAAGTTGTTTAAAACTACTTCAATATTAATTAAGATTGATTTAGCATGGATCAAATTTGCTTTAATACTCTGAAAATATTACTAATTTAAACCTAAACTATTATAACATTAATAGTTTTGATTAAAATTAATAGTGGAGCTTTTTATATTAGAGTAATTTTGATGAAAGTAATTTTGATTAATATTGTTTTGTATTATAGTAATTTTGTTAATGTTCCCGTCGGAGAAGCAAGTCAACGAATGAACCACCGGCGGTGTAGTTATGGCGACGACGTGACTCCCAAGGGGTGTTGTTGAGGCCTCAAACGAAGGTTCTCCACGAGCCTTGAATAGACAAAGAAAGAAATTCTAAAGATCAGTAGGACTGCCGGGGGTGGTTCCGGCAAGGCCCCTCCGACGCTCAAGTTAGTAGAGTATCTGCGTAGTATATCGAGTCTTTGTAGGGATTTAGTATATCATTCTTAATACCTCTTCCGATACTTTTATACTCGTTTTCTATCGCCTTACTTATGTGTCTCATTAATAGCGAAGATATGGGGGATTATTATACCAGCGAGAGCGACGTCCCCTCGTATCTTTTACGTATCTCGTACGTGTGGTAGCAGGGAGACATGTGCCCCATCAGGGTTTCCAGGGTCTAGTCTTTTCCCTGTCCCTTAATAATGGGCTTGGACCTTGCGGATTTGGGCCTTAAGTGACTTGTGATTTACCCAACTTGGGGACACGGGGCTCGCCTTCCGGGGTTTGGGCTTCCCCCCGGACCTCTATTTGAACTCGATGCTCCCCGGGTGGGGCCTCCCGGCCCCGGTTGGCGATGCTCCCCGGGTGGGGCCTCCTGGCCCCGGTTGGTGACGATCCCCGGGAGGGGCCTCCTGGCCCCAGTATTGAGCCCGTATCGCTTATCTTGACCCTGTATCACAAGCCTCCCGCACAAGTCCAGTCGAGGGAAGCGGGAGTCTAACCGACTGGACCGCTAGCGGGAATGAACGGGCTGCGCTGGGTGTGGGGGCGCGTGACATCATTTAGGGAAAGCGGTGGCAGAGGGTCATGCGCGATCCATCTCGAAAGTTGCGCCAACACCATGTTGCCGCGCTTGGACGAGGTAGCGGGCATTGATGGGATGTGATGGGGGGTGGAACCTGAAGTGTCTGCGTTGGAGGCAATGATTCTTCAGGCGACGCATGGGATTTCGCACCGCATCTAGCGGCGGCGATTGCTTCCCGCTCACACAATATGCGATCATCCAACGGTTGCTAAGCTTTTACAAAGGGTATATAAGAGGGGAACGAGAGAACTCTAGGGTCTTCGCCTGTATTGTTGTTTGTCTGCGCTCGTGTTTGCCTGCGTCCCTGTGTTCTCCAACCTTTCTACCTTCGCTTGCCTTTAGTGTTCGTGTAAGTGTCCTGCTCCTTCCTCTCTTTCACCATGTTCGAGGAGAGCTCTTCATCGCTGTGGTACATGTCCCTGGAGTCGGACTTTAATGGAGTAGACCTGGATCAGATACGGACGTCGTACGAGATCCCTGAGAACCACCGGATAGTGATCCAGAGTGGTCAAGATCGTCCTCATCGCCCTCCTCCCGGTTTTGTAACCTTCTTCCGAGGCCATTTGATGAACGGGCTTCGTTTCCCCATACCTGCCTTTTTCTCGGACGTGTCCGAGTACTTCTAGATCCCTTTGTCGTAGCTAGGACCGAACTCCTTCAGACTGCTGTGCGGAGTGGTGATCATGTTTAGGTTGTATAGGATACCCTTGGTCCCCCGAGTCTTCCACTACTTCTTCTATCCGAAGAAGGAGGACGGGGTTTTTTATTTCATGGCCCGACCGGGCTGTAGCTTTTTGAAAAATCTACCCTCGTCTCACAAGGACTGGAAGCCACAATTCTTCTATGTCCGACCCCCGCCCCCCGTGACCTGGCCGACCGAATGGCGCGCCGAACTACCTCTGGTGCCTTCGTCCCGAACCTTCCGA